>OY986970.1:26685868-26722823 GCA_963920575.1 Narthecium ossifragum | reverse complement strand
AGATAGCCGCACCCTTTATTTAGGCATTAAACCCTGAACGTGTGATAAAAGACGAAACTACCCTTCTTTATTTTCTTTTATTTTTTCCAGCTTTTCTCTCTCATCTCTTTCCTCTTTCTAACCCAGTTGAGACGGGTGACCTCTTCCTTCATGATCTCACAATCTCACCGCTGGATGCCACTGCTACCACGATGCCCGCCTCCCTATCCCCTGTTGCCGACCACGCCACCGTCGTACCAAATTTCGACCGGTCATTGAGAAGCTTTGGCTTACCTTATCAAAAAAAAAAACAAAAAAAAAATTCGACCAGCCCTCATCTTCATCGGATCTCCACATCCAGTTCTCATCTTCGGCGGATCTCCACGCTGCCATCATGCCAAGCTCCGACCAGCCCTACAGCCGTCGTTCTCTCTCCCAGTCGAGACCAACCCCCGCAAGCTCCCCTCGACCGCTAGCACCTCCTCCATGGGAGTCGCGACCACTTGCAGTGAGCCCTCTTCATTCCGTGGCCATCTCAAACTCTCTCCTGCATCGACGACGACCTCCCTCGGCATCGGCGACCTCGACCTAAGCTCGGCCATCACTCGAGCTCCTCCCTCTTAGATCCAGCGCCGACTCATCGGAATCCGCGACCTTGCCGGCTTCCCGCGTCGTTCGGCCCAGGATTCGGTTACCTCATCGATCCATCGGCCACGATCTCTCCCTACTCACGGTCTTCTTCTCCATCGAGCACCATCCTCCTGAGGTCAGCCACTTGGGTTCAGTCAGGTCCTCACATGATCTTATTGACCTCCGGCAGATCTCAGTCAGCGGATCTAACACTTTTCTCTTTTTCATTTTTCTCTCTTCTCTTTTCTACTCTTTACACCTCCGGATCCAACACAACAACGGCTGAGGACGGCGGGGGGCCACCAGATCCAGAATGGCAGCGGCTGAGGCACACCTCCGGCAGAGCTCTTATCCATTTTTCTCTTTTTTATTTTTCTCTTTTCTGCTCCTTACATCTCCGAATGCAGCATCGTAGCGGTTGAGAACGGCGGGGCACCACCAGATCTCACGGGGAACATGTCGGAGAAGAGTCGTGGGGCGAAGAGGGGGTTGGATCTGGGGATTTAGGAGGTCAAGGTGGTCGGAGATCCGATGACATCTTCCTCCAAGCACCACCGTCATCGACCTCGCCGGATCCGCCACCCATCGTCTCGATCCGACCCGATGGATGGACTTCCTAACCACCCACAACCCCTCCTCCACCAACATTGATGACTGTCGTAACCTTCTCGCCGTTGATCAAGGCCGGAACATCTACGACTGTCCGATCCTCTTTGGTCGCTAATTAGATCTGAGTTGATGCAGTTAGGAGGGCATTTTGGTCATGGAAAAAACAAAACTAACCATAACTGCCTGTTTTTGGACTAAACACCTTACAAATATTAAGTGGACTATACGTTGATTAATTACCTAATTTTTTTATCTTATATCAATTAACCGTATAAATAAAACTACTAGGTATAGCATCCAAAACCACAATGATATCAATTAGAAATGAACCATGAAGATACTATGAATTTCATTGTTATTTTGCCAATTACCTAATTGGAGTAGCTTATTAGCTTAGCATGTTAGACCATAATATAGATATGTGAATTAAACCCTTCCAATCACTTCAAGTTCTTAAATAATTGGTGAAGTTAACATGGTATCAGAGTCGAAAAAATATTCATATGTTAAAAAGTACATCACATGAGATATCAGGAAGTTTATTACACTATAATTCAAGGTCTAAATTAAGTTGAATTCTTATCTAATGCAATTAGCATCAATTAAGTTAATATTTACCTTTTATAGTCACATCCTTACCCTACCTATAAGGAAAAATATTAACAAATATTGAGGCCAACAAAAAGTATGACCCATTTGTAAGGCTCTAAAATAGAGAATCCATCGATTATTCTATCATCTTTTTCTAAACCTATGTTGTAACATGATATCAGAGCCCAAGAATAGAATAATAAATCTAAGTAAAAGCAACGAAAAACAGAATAGGAAACCTAGACAAGCAGGAAGCCTGGACAAAAGGAGAAATATCAACAAATATTGAGGCCAACGACTTCTTCCGTTAAGACAATCAACAACATATTTTCGAATTAAATTTAAACACAACACGACGAACACACAATCTCTAACCTATCTTTGCCCCAATGAGAAAGATATTCAACTCTCAATTCCGGCCCTATCCAAGCCCGAGTTAAAAGATAGAAAAATCCAAGTTAAAAGATAGAGAAATTTTAGATGTATCATTTATTCCTATCTTCTAACATGATATCAGATCCAAGTTAATTTGTTTTCAAAAAGACTTCTCGAGGGAATCCAATAGTCAAATAAGATAAACGAATCCATTTGCATACAACTCAATATGCTGAACTTGCTTTCTTTGTATCTTGGTTGGCCCAACTGAGCTTATTTACAACCCTTTATGAGCTCACTTTTAATAGAATTATTAAAATTTGAGTATTAATCTATTTCGTTTTTTTATTTCCGTTTTTGCGTTGCCAAACAAACTATTTGGTTAGGAATCTTACTTATAAAAAAGTCAAGTGGCATATTTCTTAATGACAATACGACATGTCCCTAAGTTTTAAAAACGAAATAAAATCAATTTAATATATTAAGTTTTCAGTCATATCCAGTGACAAAAAAACTAACATGTAAATGAGCAAATTAAATTGATATATCCATCATAAAAAAAATTGTTTTCAGGTCTGTGAATCAGGATTTAAATCCACCAAATATCCAAATATCATCCCCTAAATCCTACTTCTCATTATCCCAAATGCACAAACTTCTTATAAATAATCTACAAAGAAGACAGAGGAAATATAGATTACATAAAAAAAAGAGAAAAGAGCTCAAAATCCCTCCAAAAAGGGATATCAAGATAAAAGAGCCCTAAAAAACTACATAATTTTTCTTGTAAAAGAAGAAAAACCATATATGTGGAAATATATATATGGAGAGTAGAGAAGAGGAGTGGTTGTAATAAACACAAACGCACTACCACGTGGACCCATAGCAGCCGTCCGACTGATTGATCATCGACGGCCGACATTAGTAGCTGTAACAGGGCGGCGGGAGCCAGGCGAGGAGCTGAGCTGCGACGCGGCGCTCGGCCTCGGCGCGGCTTCCCGGGGCGGCGAGCAGCGACCGGCACAGTGGGCAGCTGGGGTCGGTACGGTCGAGCCACCCGGCGAGGCACTCCGCGTGGAAGACGTGGCGGCAGGACAGCCTCCGGACGCGGTCACCGTCCACCATCCCGCACAGGCACACCACGCAGGAGTCGCCGTCGGACCCGTCGGAGGACGAGTAGGCGAAGGGGCGGGCGGCGTTGAGGTGGTCGGCGAGGGCAATGAGGCCGGCGAGCCCGGATCCCGTGGAAGCGGCTAGGTGGGATGATCCGACGTCGTCGTCGGAGGGGGGAATGGTGCGGACGAGTCCGATGGTGAGGAGGAGGAAATGGAGGAGGGATCGGACGTAGGATACCCAGCCGGCGGCGGCGGCCACTAGGAGGATCGGGATCGACTCGCTCGACACGTCGCTCAGCCGGCTCGACAGCCCCATCCCCTCCTCTTATCTATCCGCCAAAACTAGTGCCTTTCCGGCTTCTGGTGGTTGCGTTTATAGAGGAGAGGAGATGGGGCGGTGAGCGGTGGTGGTGGCGGAGATAGAGATTGAGAGAGATTGAGAGGGAGAGGTAACATGTGATGAATGGGACCTCATTCGGTGGTGGCTTTATAGGAGAGGTGGCTTTCTATATTGGTTTTTGTTTACTAACAAGTTGGCATGTGGCTTAACTGAGCAGAGCTTTCCGGAACAGAGATCCTATCTTTTATTACTTTCTAAGTTGAGTTACAGTTAAGTCTAGTAGTTCTATTACAAATTTTAATATCGATGACACTAATTTAAATTCAAAATTCTTTTTTTTTTGTGGATTTAGGGGGCCTTCAATAGCCGCCATAGCAATCTCAGCCGTCTGATTCGACATCGATAGTTGAGACAAAAAATAATAATCCTACAGTCAGTTATCGTTGAGCACTGTTTAGCAGATCAAACTGAATATGATTCGTTATTCTAAAAACAAAGAAGATAGGATGAACATATGAAAGTGGATAAAAGTTACCGGTTTTGGATAACCACGTAACAACAATGATGAGAAAGCCCACGAATCTATCTATCTATCTATCTATCTATCTAATCTTCAAAGGCTAGTATCGGTTTACTTACGAGTTAATAAATGTCAACATAGATAGACAAAGAAATAAGGAGAGCAAACGAGTGTGAATAGACAAAAGAGATACGCCGGGATCTCCGGACCTTAAAACGGGTATTGATGATTGATAGTGGTGGTTAGAGTTTTCCAAATCCACCGACCAACCACTAAAATATACACACATTATATAGATATATATGCGTGGGGGGAACCATCCACTCCCTGGCCTGGCCTGGCCCGGCCCTGCCCTTTTAATAGATATCTTTGTCGGCGCGGCGCGCGGTCTTCTCTTTGCCACCTCGCGCAAACCAGAGTCCTCTTTTAGCCACCTAAATTAAAAGCACCCCTTTTTTTATTCTACTCTATATGCCTCGTAACTCAGAAGAGAGTCCCTCCTTTTTTTTTAACTCCTTTCCTATTTGCTTTGAGACGCGTGGCATTGAGAAATTTTAGTGAAAAATGCAAGTGTTTGAATAGAGAGGGTTTCCTATGCTTATAATACTCCTTTCTTAGTAGTATTTTGAAGCCGTCATCATCAATAACTTTGACCGCTCCTTGCATTTTTCACATACTAGTATCTTTCTAGGATAGAGATGGAGATCTTGGGAGGTGTTTTATGTTTGGAATCAGTTCTCCCATTTTGGACGGGAGCATAAGAAACAATTATTTCACGTCAGTTTTTTTTTACAATTTATACACGAGATTTACAACAAAGATCCACCGCATGCATACATACACATATACTTGCCAAAAATACTAGTATTTTGCCAATGGGATTTGATCTTAATCTCGACCTGTTCTAACTTGAGCTACTCATAGAAGCAAAAAACGAGCTTAAAATGGTCAATACCAACACCTAAAAGGGGATAAAAATTCCAGATGCGCAAAATAAGCCCAGCACGGCCCAATCAGGATTGTAACAAGAGCTCAACTAATCAAAAAAAAAAGAGGATTGTAACAAGGAGCAACCAAACAAGAGAAAAGAGTAACAATGAGAGCAAAACAATTTGTTGTGAAATTTTACATCTAAAAAGACGCTACACGTCTCCGACAATTTATCCCTAAATTTTCATGACTATTGCAGCATTCAGCATCTTTGAGGCCACCATTAAAAGATACTTGGAAAAACAGGAATTACTACATTTTGACTGGCTACAAGCTGTCTTGCATTTACACACACCTTTTAAATTACAACCACGATCAATGATCAATGGCAATTAAACAAAAGATACATAGCTCTTTGAGGAGGGAAACTAACACATCAACCTTTTGATGGCATCCTGGGGAAAACAAAGCTATTTTACACCACCCAGGGCAATCCTCTAATGAGCACATCTTATGTCACGGATCCTCCAGATTTAAAGAAAACCTGTTTGACGAGGAGCTCAAGAAACGGATGTTAACAGTCAAGACAACTTTTTCAGGGAAAGAGATTCAGAGGAAATGTAGGATACCAGAACACGGTGAGGGACTTACCAGCTTTGTAGCAGAAACAGACTGGCGCTGCCTCTCCTTCTTTCCTCGGTGGCACTCACCACACCAGCTAGAAAAATCCTTTTGATACCTTTTCATCTCTCGGAAGAGTGAGCTGAAAGTAAATGCATTGAATGCATCAAAAACAGGGTTAAAGCATTAACTACATCAAAGGTATAACTAATCATGAAATAAATACCAATGTCATGCATAGTGTCCTTGACGACCAAAAAAAAAGCGCATTCATGTACAAATACAAAGCAAAAAAGGGAGGCACAAAACAATATCCAAATCGGACACAGCTTCTACAGACTATTTTGCGGGTTAAACGTTTTTATCTTAAATGTCCAAGTACCAACGACTATCCACTTGCATTCAAAGCATAACAAAACTCCATAGAGTGATCTTCTAAGACAGTATCCGCGGGCGAGGATACTGTCCACGGCGTCCGCTCGAAAATGGGATCCGCCCAAGCGGATTCAAACGACGGGATCCCGCAAATGGGATCCGCGCGTCCAGCAGATTCCACGGATCCGCTGGGATCCCGCCGTGCCAAACGCACCCATGGAGAATTATGCTACTAAAGCTTTTAGCATTTCTAAGTATCTTTGTGCATCCAACTATTGTTGCTTGGCAAACTCATGAGACTCAATTCAATATGGTTATGAAGAAACATATCACAAAACTCGCCTTAATCAGGAAATAGTTCTTTGGCTGTAGTCCATTGAGCATAATCTAAATAAAAATTTTGACCAGCATTTGCAGCAAGAATCATTAGATGTTCCTACTTGAGCTGCTGAGCACATCATGATCCAACGTACAGATATTGTGCATACATAAAATGACAGTACCTTCTGCACCACAAAAGCAGATTGATCCTGTGTCCAGATGTAGTGGGACGGGCACCATGCCGATGACGACCACGATGAAGCACAGCTTGTCCAGGGACATGAGAATAGTCTAAAATCTCCTGCCAATGAAGCGAAATTTTAACTTCAGAGAAGTCTAAAGAAAATATGCTTTTATAGAGTTAAGTTCACGTATGCTAAGATAAAATTAATAAACTAAGAAAGAACTCCATGGATATAATTTATTGGGCATCAGACTTTACTCACTCTTCCATAAGAATCCAGAGCACCATACCTTGGCTAAGATCATGGATTTCTACTCCTTTAACTTTCTTTAAATTTCCATGCTTATACATTTGTTTGCTACTATGATCTTATAACCACATAAGATTTATGCACACCTTTCATTCCTTCTTCTTCTTCTTGCTCTTTTGTTTTGTGTTGTTTTGTTTTATGTTTGTTTTTTCTTTTGCTTCTTCCTCCATTTCAAAGCTTTTCACTCATTTGAGACTAACCTTTTAATTTAAGTATATACCTACTATATGTGATATACCGAAAAAGTGAAAATTCATAATTTCTAACTTGAAATTTTGTAAACATCTAATCAGGCTTATATCACATGTTTGCTAACTGAAAACCCCAAGTTCAGACCGTCATTCTGAGTTCAAATCAAGGATGCCAGTACTACATGCCCCCAACAAGTAGCACTTCGACAAGCCAATAACTCCCAATTAATTGCATTTCAAGCAAATTCTTGTCTAGGTCATCCCTTGAACCTCCAAGCTCTTAGCCATTATTTCAAAAGAAAGCCTCACTCGTTGTGTGGCATGTCATGCAAAAGGAAGGAAAGAGCCCCAAAATCATTTTATAATTTAGAACATAACCTTAATTGCTTTCTAATTAACCATGTCAAGTACTATCATCATCATATACCACCAAAGAACTTTATGAATGATACTTCGTCATTGCCACCATACAAAAACATGGATTTTCAGAAGGTAAACCACCATTTAACAGACTAACATACCTCGGGTTGGGTATCAGAATTTACATGTTTGTCGCATCGAACACCTCGAAAAAACATTTCGCCACCAGAAAATTGTTTGCCCAAGCATACATTGAGTGTAACGTCTGAATCATCCACATGAAAACCTACAATGTGTAAACTGTGAGATTTTTAAAAAGAACAGCCCACAGGTGTTGCAATTTCTATGGGTGGACTGGACAAGGTAATTGGAATTTTTTGTAAAAGCTAATGGAGATTCAAGTACAGCGAAAGGAGATTTTTGACAAAAACTTGAACAAACCACTGTCATGGAAGAAACAGCTTGAGTAAACTAAGTTTACAAGTAGAAAAAAGAGTGGTGCGACCAAAGCTACAATGCACAGCAAATAAAAGAAGAATGTCGTGTGATCCCTAATTTTAGCCACATGTTCCTTGTGGCCACCATCTTATTGGGCATCAAATTGCGGAAGGCATGGCTAAATCAAATTCAGAGATAAGTAATTGAGAAAAATTAGTTTACAATGCTATCTAGGAGGAGATACAAAACAGACCAATAAACACTTCAAGATACTTAACATGGAACTGAAAATTGATGACAAATACCTACCTATTTCAAGATCCCTATCTTTTCCATATTCAACCACAAAACCATGATGTGAATCCAATGATGATCCGCCAACATCAGCAAAAAATACTGCATCAAGAAATGAAGGCTTTCTGTAATTAAAACTTCCTGTTACATTAACATGTTTGCAGCAGTTGGTGTTGTAAGTTCATTGTAAAGAGTGGGCATGTTTCTAACCTCTAGACAAGGGACATACAAAATCAACCATAAGCTTGTTAAGCATTTCTTCCATACCAAAATCATCAAGGACGGCACCATACTTATTCAACGTGCTTGGTCTCATAATCTTGAATTTTTCTGTAATGACCCACCTTTCAATATTTTCCACCTAATAAGCCATTTTTAGAGCATTTAAGGCGAGGACAGAACAGGGCATGGACATACATAAGAAACATAGTGCACAAACATCTGTAGTATGAAGAAGCTCCAATAAAGCAGGACAGTACCTCAGCTAGCAGTTTTTCACAGAAATTTGGCTGAAGCATGGCAAATGTATATACTCCAGGAGACGGTTCTGAAATTATATTTCTAAAACTCTCCTCTGTGTTCTCATTGATAGCTTTAATAAACGATGGGACAAAGAACGTTCCCGAATTCATGGTATATATCTCCTTGTGTAAAGACTGCTCCAATGAAGATACAATAGGAATAATTATGTGAGAGGAAAGATATGCTAGACATGACATAGTAACAAATAATCATAGAAGCTGCAAAAAAGTTTCCCATCATAACATACAGTCCAAGAGTACAATAACCCCAGGACTGAGCAGGTATGACCATCATGAACTTCAATTAAAATATCATGCAGTCAAATGCAGGTCATCATCTTTCAGAACTACAATTGTCAAAAGCTATGTTAGATGACTACATTTCTTATGATTCAATACTTGCCCAATTGAAAAGCAATACTCTAATTTGTGTATAGACATTAACTTTGGCAAGTACTTAAATAATCAAAATAATTCTTGTTATAATCCGTGTTTGCCTCAGGGTATAGGATAAAATGGTATACTGTCTCTGGGGAGATTGTATTCTAAAATATATCCCTTGATATGATGATGACATTTCTCCCGTGTTTGGTAAACTAGAGCATAAAATGGCATAATCTATAACTAGAGCTTTCTTAGATATTGTGCTTTTGTATCTTCTAGTCCCACTCCTGGGAAGTATCCCACCTCCCTTTACGGGATTAGTCTATGCCACATATATGGGATGTGATCATATGAGCTCCTGATAAGATAACCTGTCCCATCTCCAACTTACATGCCAAACCTTGGAAAAAATAGGATAAGAAAGAGTGTTTATTCTATGCAGCGTATTATCCCATGAAACAAACACACCCATAAGAACAAAAAAATACCACATCATGACATGCAAATTATCCTTCGGACAGAATACCACATCACCACATGCAAGTCATCCTTCGGACAGATGCAAAATAAGCATGCACACACACACACACACATGAATTCCACATGCACAAGAATCCGTTTGGTTGCTAAATAAGACCAAAAGCAAATAAGAGAAAAATAGTATGCCAATACCACATAAAAGTGAGAGCCTTAACTTATGTTAGTATTGCCGTCAAGCTGGAAAGAAGATATGGAGGGCAACGAGTATTAAGAATGGTGCTTTATTGTAAAAATGAGGATATTACTTTCTGATATAACTACTCAAATTGCCCTTTGTATGCTACTGAGAACTGTTTATATCTCTCTAAACATACAACTTTTTAGGGCTACATCACATTTCCCTTCAAGAAGTTCAAAATACCATTAAATTTCCCCCATAATGTATACATAAATTATATTTCCCTCTCCAATTAGCTTTCATGACATAATTCAAAAAAAATTACATGATTCCTTTAGTAGCTATTAGCAGACAGTTATTTTACTAAAATAGCCCCACCATGTTATGGAACTTGCATATGAACCTTATTCTCTCCCATTTATTTTAAACTCATGTCTCATTTTTTACCAAGCCAAACTCGAACATCACTCCATCTGCTCTATCACCATTTGACTTGGCCTCTTAGCTATGCTTCATGAATATCATGAAGATGCCATCGTGGTCATCCCCATCTCCATTTCCATTGTTTCCTATCATTTCCCCTTCCATGTCATGCAATCAGAGGATCTAATGTCTAAGGGCATTATCTCTTCCATAGATAGGTTGAACGTTAGTTAGGATTAGGTCAATTAACAGGATTAGTGGAAGAAGGGGAAACATGAAATAATCGCCAAAATCTAGGAGGATTTAGAATATTCTCATGAATCTAGGGGAATATGATATTCGGAATCCGTTAGGGAAGTGCTATCAATCCTAACCATTAAAAGAAAAGGAAAGGAGGAGACTTTTGTAGCAAAACACATGCATCAAGATTTATCTTCTCTGAGATTTGTGCACATGTTAATTTATAACCAGATTAAGTCTGTATAATGAACTGCAAGGTGAGGGAAGAAATATGAGCTACCTTGTATGTGATAGGATTGTACCATGCTTTTGATATGTGCATTAGTTCCTAGGCTGAGGAAACAGGCCTAGGTTTGCCGAACAGTATATATAACATGATTATTCGGGTCAACACCAATCCAATATTATAAATCAATCTTGGCAGCTGCAATGCTCGATGCAGCAACCTCAATCTTTGCAAAAACAGTATATGGACTCATACTAAAACAAGCGAAAGAGAGATGATTCGCACAATAAGTAAGGATGTACACCTATTAAAGGGAAGATTTCTAACAAAGCACATACTGTTGAGTTCAGTGGTGGCCACTGCCACAGCACTCAAGAAGTGGAGAGAAGAGAAGGGGCAGGGTAAGGCATATGATGGGAGAGATATAGGGAGCAACAGAGCTCGCCGACAACCACAGCATTGACCGCTGCAACTCTTGTGGCCTATATTGTGGCAGACGCAGCAGCGGTCATAGCTTCCACAGTCTTCAGCACTAACACTGTGGCACTTGGGTGGAGGAGATGATAGAAGAGAGGGATCAACCCCTTACACCAAATTTAACCAGGTTCTTTATTGCTGAGCCTAAAAGCACCATTTGGTACTTTTTCACAATAAAACCAACTTATTCCAAATCAAATGATGGCCAAGATGCTATCATCTTGAAAACTAAATTGGGCTTCTAGTATAGCACATTGATCAAGATAAGATGAGTTTTGAGGTAATAAAAATGAAGATTTAATAAAAAAAACATACACGACACAAACCTGATAGGATGACATTATCCTCTGCTTGTATTCCCTATGCCTCTGAACCTGATAAAAAGACCATGTCTGAAAAATCAACACAAGAAAGAAAGGAAACATCAAACATGATTATGCAAGATAAATAGAATAGTATGTGCTCAAGACCTACAATATAAAGAAATTCCAGGGTAAGCATTATGTGCCTTCAAATGGTTGCTCTTGTAAACTCAAAGACTCCCATTGTGTAAACTAAAAACAAAAAGAAGTTAGGCATAGTAAGGTCCACTGAGATGCTTCGGTCTCAATTGGGGGCAGAAGATCAATTCGAACTTACTGTCCGAAGCTATGGTTCACACAGAAACAGAGGCCCTCTAAGCATAAGCTGTACATTAGTATTACTTCATCACATTAACACAACAAGGAGATGAAATGGCTTGCATCTATTTATATTTGAAATTGCCATCAACCCAGAACGTGTGTATTATTATATTAATTTTGGCTTTATATACTATTTGCAGCATTCCAATTTTGCAATATATAAGAGCATATGAGACAACCATTATTCATACAAGCATTAGAAAATTACTAATGCATCACACTAGTACTAGAGAACATTGCCATGTATTCTTAGTCAACATGTCAAATTGTGTCTGATTCCTTTTGTTATTTTCTAAGGAACCCAGAAGTATAAACCCTACTATCTCCAAATGCTTAACACCTTTAGAACATTGCTAACCATTGTGTGTCTTTAGATTATTTCTCTTCCACGTCTCCCAGTGTCCCACACTTGTAGTAGAGCAACTGTAAGAGATGTGTCTATAAATAAATGCATGAAAAAATTGTCCCCTTTGTCTTATGGATCTCAATAAGCTTTTTTGGAACTAAAATAAGTTGATTGTCTAATTTAGGAGTTAAAATGCATGAAAGGTCTTTTGCTACAGAATATGAGTCATATATTTTTATTGCAAGTATGATATAGCATGTTAACTAAAATAAGTTGATTGTCCTCATATTTTTTATTGCAAGTATGATATAGCATGTTGACGTATAGTTGCACATGTCAAATTGATGTCAGAAAAGCATGAATGCATATTGTTGCTTTTCAAACTTGAAACTTTCAAATGCATTGTTCTCATGAAATGTTGTAGCTTTATTAGCCAGAATGTGTCTTATATTTTTATATTTTCCACCCAAAAATGAAATTTTGCTATTTTTAGATAGTACCTAAGAGACCATACAGACCTTGAATGAAAACAAATTTTGAATGAAATTCATTAGAATGTTCTCTCCGATGGATAGGGAAACACCAAGTAAGATGCTTAATAAAATGTATCGATATATTCGTAGCATATTTCTAAAAGCCAAGTCCAGCGGGCCAAATAGTAGACCAACTAATCATCTTGAGGATTCACCTGCTTCAATTTCACAAATCCAACTAGGCTTTAGACACCTACCAGCTGACTATTTGAAAGTTGTGCTCTCCGTTGATTATATATTAAATTCTGGCTTATGAATGAGGACTGCTACTGCAGTACATTCTAACAATAGTCCTAGGAAAGCAAATAACTTGTGTTGGCAAGCACGAGAGGGTTTGTTGCGGGTCATTACAGTTTACTTCAGTGTACAGAACCCTAAAATTAGTTCTTTGTTTCTTCTCACATGGCAGCCTCATAGTCAAGGACCTGCAGTGATTATCATTAGAGGCTTTGCCAAAGGGGCAAACCTTTGTATTAGGGTTAATGTGGCTTGATTTGTAAACCTTCTCACATAAAATGTGCACTTTCTTCTTAGATGTAGCTCTCAGTGACATCAGCAAATTGTATCTAAATAATGCAAACACGCACAACAGACCAAAGTCACTAGAACAATACTTGGATTCACTTGTACGTTTTGTCAGCCATCATAAGATTTATGTGTTTGTAACAATAATGCTCATGTCCACTTTTCCAAAATGCCACTACTCATCTTAATCTTTTCTATCATCCACCTACGACTTTAGTTCGTTTGCCTGAATGTTATTATGTTAAGGCTTTGATGTTGATGTTTATATTCAGATACTAATGCATAGTAACTCCAAAATAATAGAGCTATTTGGCTATCTTTGCATCTTCCCTCTAAGCACTATATTAGTTATATGCTTTCACATTGCGTCTTGACAACTTTTGCTAACTCAACTGTTAAAAAAACTGGCACGCAGGAAAACAAAACCTTAGGACCTACACAGGTAAGGTAAAATTGAAAAGGACTTTAGATAGAAAACACAGATAGTAGAAAAAATAATGAGACTTGAATTGCTTAATTTCACATACTAGGCTTCCCAAAGAATATATTTTGATGATCCTCAAGATTGAAAGGTATCTCTATGGAAGATGCTTGCGAGGGAGAAACAGAGGTTATTGAGTTAGAGCTTTGTGATTATTCACTCATAACAACAACACTTATAGATTTTCATCATCTGACCAAATAGCAAATTCACTGGAAGCTAAGCTCATATCCGCTAGTAAATAATGGTGACACTCGGAGAATGTTGTGACTCTTTCAAATGGTTGGACACCAGCCATGCTCATATCCGCTAGTACATGGAATAAGGCGCATAGCATGCTGCACAAGCAGCAACACAGTCCACTAGATTATTTATAGGTTATAGACCTAGTTCTATGAAACGCCATGTCAATTGAATACAATCCATCAGATAAACTCATTGAAGAATGCATTGGACAACATAATTTTTGAAACAAGTTAAAACTCTTTCTACTGCAAGACAACAAGCATAAATAATTTTAGCAATAATCAAAATCACAATAATCAAGCAACATCAAGAGAATACTTGTTACACTCATGACAGGTGCTTTCCAAATACGGACCACCATTGACAACTTCTGATAAAACCCAGCAATAACAGTAACATCAAAACTATAGCAACGATCAGCAGATGCATGCCAAACACACACAATAGTCTGGTGTTCGCACAAGAATGAGGAATGGCATGATCTGATTACAAAAACTCACAAAATCTCTCCGCACTTAAAAATACATTGTCTTCCAGAGCTAACCAGTATTTAAGGTTCACTGCAGTTAACTAACATAGCAAACTTTGTGACACAATATTCAACAATTGGTTAAATTCTACGTTCAAAGTGGTTCTCTTGGGAGTAGTAATGTAGGATAAAGCAAGTGAACATCAGCATCTATATAGCTCAAGGTTTTAGCAGAACACAATGAAACTTTTTTGAAAGATACGGGTGAGCATAAAACAAAAGCAATGGCCATTGAAATTTTCGGATTTGACAATAATCCTTTCTGTTCTCTATTCTAGTTGGCCAAATTATGGATAAAAAACTGGACAAGATCAAGCAAAAGATGAGGAGCCAACAAGACCATCCATCCGCAGACCCACCAAATAGATGGCCCAGATTGCACTGCCAGCATATGAACAGCATCAAGAACTCCTATTATGCCCCGCGGGGAACCTGACAGAACCGACCCCAAAACCACATCAACGGATCCAAGTGACCACTTCCGTCCCAAGGTCATTTTCGTAACTTCACCAGATTGAAAAAGAAGAAGAAAGGAAACAGAGATCTTCAAATTCTTATCAACGGAAACCCTAATTGACAAAAAAAAGGATATAGAGGGAGACGAGTAGGCAAGCAATGGACACAGAGAAACATGAGGCTAGGTTCTCGGAGTTGCTCACCCTAGCTCGCTCTCCTTCAGGCATGTACCTGGAGAGGATGTCCTTCATGTGCTGGACTTTGGCGTCGCGGGGCACCGCGAGCATGCTCGGGGGAAGGTGCCGCTCCAGCGATCTAAAGAAGGACGGGTCGAGGTCCGTCTCGACGTCGTCGTACTGCTCCGGATCATGGTCCATATTCGGATTCAGCCGCAGCCGCCTGTCCCCGTAGGTCTCCCTCGGCAGCGTCCCAGCCGTCTGCGGTGGCCGAGCCACCGCCACCCCGTTCCCATTCCCAACCCGGCCCTCCTCCCCCCTTCCCGCCCCGCCCACGCCGTCCACCGACATCCCTCCCCGCCGGCGATGCTCGGTGGCGATCACCTCTCCCAAAGCATCGTCAATGAAGATTCAATAAATAGATACTCCAGGGTTAGGGTTAGGGTTAGGGTTTGGTACCGTTGAAATGGACGGGGGAGGGGAAGCATGAGTTCTCTTTGGTGAGTTTTACGTAGTTACGACCATCATGCATTGGCAGTGGTATTCACTTGGACGGGCCGGCTCAAATCGACCCTGAGCCCGGCCTGCAATATTGGGCCTACAACTCATGTTGGGCCGGCTTGAAACCCATTCCATTATGTCAACTAATCCAAACTTTAAGATTCCAACACTTGGAAACAAAATCCCAGCCGTTTAAAACCTATTCATCATCATTAACCACAGATAGACGACCTCCGGAGTCGGGACCACCAAATCTAACTAACTCGATTAAAATCCCAAATGCACATGTAATGAAATCTATGCTTCACACGCGTCACGTTCCTATTCGTTACAACTAGTCGAGTACCTTCGGAGTCTGCTAACGAACTCCTTATAATTTTCCCATCGTCGCTATCGTATTCAAAATCTATTGTTAAAGTTTTGATACCTTTCGATCGGAGTCGGAGCCCGCCAAGAACAAGGACTAGGGTTTTGTTTTTTCTCTCGTCCCGCCAAGAATTTTCGATTATCCAAGAACGAAACCCTTCCGATATCGATGGCGATCGCCGTCTCTCCTTCAAAGGAGAAGCTCTTCGATCGAACCCCTTGCTTTTTCAAGGTGTTTCTCCCCGAGCTTTGTTCCCGCCACCTGGTAGGCACCCCAAGATTTCGCCTCTTTTTGTGATTTTTTTTCCAGCAAGATTGCATCTTTGTTGGTTTGTTATCCTAGATTTTGATCTGATCGCAGAGGATTCCGCCGGGGTTTTCGAAACACATCGAGAAGGTGCCACCGGGGTCTTTGGCGTCACTGGAGGGCCCAAGTGGGAGGGTTTGGGAGGTGGGATTGGTGGAGAAGGTGTCGGATGGGTTATGGGTTATTGAGGAGGGGTGGGAGGGGTTCGTCGCCGATCACTCGTTGGTGGCAGGGGATTTCTTGTTGTTCGGGTACGACGGTGGTCTGCGATTTAGGGTGCAGGTCTTTGATACGACTGCTTGTGAAAAGGAGGCGGGTTTCTTTGCTCGGCCGTGCCAGAAAGATGTTGTTTTTGAGGAAGAGGAGGATTTGGGAGGGGAGGGATCGGAGGGATCGGAGGGACTAGTTTCATCTGTACCAGAGGAGGAGGAGCATGTTCTTTCATCGAGTCCGAAGAGAAAAAGGAGGAAGGCGGATTCTGATCCTGGAGATTGTGAGATTCTAGCTAAGGAAACAAGAGAATGTTCTGATTGCTTGACTGTCAAGAGGCTGAAGTCGAGCCACAATGGTAGTTCAGTTCTTGTTCTTCTTGCAGAATTGATTTTGTTAATTTGTTGATTGCCGAATTTCAACGTGTTTGAGTTTTTGCAGGTAGATTCACAAGGAGTATGTTGAAAGCGCATACAATTGATGATCCAAACAATCCGTGTCGAAGTACTTCCACAAGGAAGAGTGGAGTGAATGACAAACTCTCCTCTCAGAATATCTCATTTAAGAAGTCCATTAGCTTCACTGCTGCGAATAAATCAAAGTTTGAAGGTCCTCCGTATAACATTAGGACAAGAAAGGCTAAGGAGATAGAATCTAAGACAGTACCAGGTATGTAATTGGCTATTATAAATGAAGTTGATAGTTTGATTAAGTTACTAATAGTGTTACATGTTCTGAAGTTCTGACGCCACAGAAACAATTTCACGTGGATCACAAAGCCAGTAGGTCAACAAATAGATCATCAAGTAGGAAGGCACAGAGTACTAGTCAGACTAGTGACAAGAGAAAAAATAGTGAAGTGGATTCTGGGTTTTTAACATTAGTGATATCTGATGAAATTTCTCGACGTGGAGAAGGTCAATTTCACGTGGGTTACAAAGCCAGTAGGTCAGCAAATCGATCATCAAATAGGAAGGGACAGAGTCCTGGTGAGACTAATGACAAGAGAAGAACTAGTAAAGAGGAGTCTGAGTTCTTAACGTTGGTGATATCTGATGAATTTCCTCAATGTGGAGAAGGTGAGGCTGTGCATTGGGAATTCTGGGATGGATATTTTTTTTTTTACTCTTGAAAGCATCAACTTGTAATATTATTTTTCATTAGGAGCCTAACTTAACTTTTAAAACTCCTGCAGACACAGTTAGAGTTTGCCGAATGAGATCTCTGGTGTCGCAACGACGACCTGTCACACAGGAGGAAATGGATAGAGCTCTTCAAATGGCTAATTCATTCAAGTCTAAAAAGCCAAGTGTTGCAGTGTGTATGAGGGAATCCTACGTGTGCCACGGGTTTTGCATGGTAAATATTCCACACATATCATTTTTGTATTTCGCTGTCATCCTTATATCTTCTAACGCTTTTTCTTGCCAAGCTTTCATCATGAAATGTGCTCATGTTTACAAAAAGTGTCCATTTTCTTTCTCTCTTTTCCTGGTTCTTCCACTTCTCCAAGCTGGCAGTGGAAGAAATGGCTTTTGCTTTAATTTCTGGAAATACCTAAATTTGACTCACCTAATTTTAGATGCTTCATTTATGATGAATGGTTTATTCATGTGGAAAATCACTAGAAAGGGACCTAATTTTCAACACAAGATTTAATGTTTTGGTGTATAATTGAAACCTTGTAGCTTAAGTCTTCAAGCAATTTTTGAGATGTTCCAATACCAAAATGCTCTAATGGTGTGCATGGGTTGTTTTTTTGAGTGTAGTTTGGGACCATTTGAAGACTTTTCTAGTTTTTATCTACTATACAACTCCATCAAGATTGTGTAAGTCAATGATTCTCAAATATATCTTATATAGGACCAGGAAGTTGCTGAAATTTATAAATGTTTTATTCCACTTATCAACGCGTATGCCTCCAATTCCCATCTTTTCCTTCGGTTTAAATTGTTAAAATAATTGAACATAAATCTGGAATCAACAATAGTTCGATTGTACACAACAGAATTCTTATATGAAGGTTTGCGAGCTTGTTTGCTTCCAAATATCTTCCTTCTTCTGCCTTAAATAGACAGTTCTTACTACCATTCATTCATTCTTCTAATGGAAGTTTTGTCATCCCTAAATTCTCCTTCCTTTTGTATGAGCTAGCAAACAATAGAGTCTTGTTGACCTTGGCAGGATAAGTTTGATCTAATGCCACATTTGAGCTGTATTTACTAGATTGCCATAAGGCTTGCCTCTGACAGCGTCATATTTGAGCATACACCTAGAGCAAAGACAAACCAAGGGATTTACCTCTCAATGGAGTCTCGTGTCAATTATTTTCTTTTGAAGGTTTCATCAGATTTTTATTATTCTCATTGGGCAAGTTGAATCCTTCCCTCATTGACTTCATTTGAGAACCTCAAAATACGGCTCAAGTTTAGCCTTCTGATTAATACTAAATACAGTGAAACAGCTCAACATATCTGAATTTGTTGAATAATGACAGTCATGTAAACTTTAGAGCATTGTTTTGTTAACTTTAAATAACAGAACCTTGTTTGGCTCTCAACCCTCAGGCTTCACTAATCCAAAAATAATTAAGTTAGCAGAACCATTAATTATGTAAATTAGCTTTCTGAAGCAAAGCAACATCCAATATGAAAATTTAACAGTCTGTTTGCTTGGTTTGATTATTGAGTGCTTCATTCATTAAATTACATGCCAAATAAAACTATAACCAGAAGTAGATGATAACATACAAATGAGTACTCATGGTGAGATGCACTTTGCAGAGTTTATTCTTTTATTCTAAACATTTATGGAAGCTGATGACTCATGGCTTGTTTCATATTTCAAAGAAGATATGGCAGGCGTGGATCAATCAGTATTCAAGGATGGTTTACCATATTCAGCTCTTGATAAACTGTGATCCATATGTAGGTGAAGTAAAGTTACTGCTCAATTCTTTTCATCTATGCCACTGAAAAAGCAAGTACAGCCTAGACCTTGCGTGTAGGTTTGAAGGCTTCATCAAGCAGAGTTAGCTCGTATGGATTGATTAACCAACCAGTTGATCTATTATCAAATGATTCTGGCAGATCTATGTCATTGTGGAATAGTAATTGTGGACTAGACCTTGTTCGAAGAGTTTGAAGGCTCTGAGGCCGAATTTAGCTCATACAGATTGATAAACCAAGTAGTTGGTTTGTAATTTTAGTATTCTGACATAATTCTTGTTAAGTGAACATATTATCTATTTTCCATAGATTATATTCTCACTGTTGTGCGTATTTGACTGTAAAATAAACTCTGCATCTTTTTCTCTAATCTTATGTTTATGTCAACTGGTTTGATTGCTGGAGATTCCTCTATTCAAATTTATGGATACATGTACTGATGAACTTATTTTTCCATTTTGATGTTTTCCAGAACATTCCTATGCCTTTTGGGCGAAAATATCTTCCATGTGAGAATTCAAGCCTCACACTGTGGGACCCAAATGGTAAGCCATGGACTGTCACCTACATTTACAGTGGTGGGCGTGGTAGTCTTAGCGCTGGATGGGGCAAGTTTTCTTATGCTCATAACCTGGAGAAGGGTGATGTATGCGTCTTTGAGCTTGTAAAATCCTCTCAACTGAAGGTGCATATCTTCAGAGTGGTGGAGAAAATCACACCATTAATTCGGCAGAGTGATGTGAATAACCATGACATTATTATAGTCGTAGAGTGAAGCGGGGCAATTCTTTGTTTCAACTGGTAAAGCAGAGACATTTGTAACTGAAACTTCGCTACCATCAGTTTTGTTCTCGTCCTAATGTACATAAATTAGGCTGAATTAGCAGGTTAGAATGGGTCCTTGTTAGGCTTTTTCCCCAACAGACTTCAGAGAATAAGAGTTAAAGCTGTGTGTAGTGTGGAACCATATCATTCGAATAAAAGAGTACACTTATTTGTTTCCCTTCAGTGCCTATGTATATAATTCTTTGTTGATCAAGGGGTTGAAATGCTGGTAGGAGGAAGTTGAGATCTAGTTTAATTGCTTGCATAGATGTATTGCGGCTAGTAGTGATGTCCTCTTATAAGTGGACTTGAGAGGCATGAGTGAAAACTATGATTCCTGTGGGCAGGGCATGGAAGGGGATGACAGTGTGAGATTGAACTCTTCTTGTATGAAAGAATGGATTCGGTTCTCAAGGACTTGAATGATTGTACTGATCATTTGCTATTCTAATTGTACAACCTTTCATTTTATATGGATTGTTTGGTTGCAGAGGACTGCGTAGTGTGAAGCCACTCCACTCAGTTGAATCTAGTATTATTTTTGCCAGGAATCAAAAGGGGGGTTCTTAAAGTGAAATCAGTCCTTTTTCACTCTCAGCTCCATCGAACCAAACATTAAAAAAAAAATTAGATGGAATGCATTCACTCAGCCTGCTCCCCAACCAAACAACAATAAGTCTCCACCTCATAAATGAAGCTTGGCCTTGTTTGGACTGAAGCTATAACCAAGAGAACATTGTTTCAATCCTAAAAGCCCACTGGGTTTCATCAGTCCATTAACATTATACAAACCAGAAGTTTGACCACCCAGATACAAAAACTGGACCAAAGAGTTACCAATTCTTAGTCTTGGTCTCAGAACAAAGAGCAGCAACATTGTCAGGGAAACAGATCTCTCCCCTGTATAATACCATCCAAACCCCCTTAAAACCATGTGCTTGCTCCTCCCTCTCATTTCAGAGATTCTCTCTCAAAAAACTTCTCATACAATAATAAAGAGTAACACTGTGTGTTTCCTCCACTAAATTCAAGTAAGTAACAAAGTCAGATCATGTCGGAAGTCATGACCACACTTCTATGCTCAAATGTTTCTTATATCTTGTCGCAATGAGTTACTAAGCGGATGTCACGATACAGTATCAATCACCATCTAGCACTGATTCTAGCACTTAACCCAGCATACCATACTGAACAACAAATCTGGCAAAATCTATGATTTCTACGTTCAAAACATTGTCGATCTCAAGGTGTTAAAAAGAAGAAGAAAAAGAAATAGAGAGAGTAGAAAGAATCCTCTCAGGGGATATTGAATGAGGCCTGGTCATCAAGCCGGACGGATTCGGTCTGGACCACAATCACATCGCATTGGAGCTGTACTGATCATCCAATTGGAGGATTTTAATAATAAATGGTGTACGTGCAGGTATGTGCTGTATGAGGTACTGTGACGACTCTGTTTCAGGCCCACGAGTGGGGCTCAATGTGGTTGAAGTTGACCGAGCTGTTCTTCACTGGATTTGTTCACCGAACCCAATCCTGTTCCATCTTTATGCTACATCTGGGTCTCACCACCCGGCTGTCCAAATAAATGAACGCCAAAAGCTTGAAGTTTGTCACGTTTTCAACTTAGGTTAGTTCCAATATTTTTTGAATTGGTTTTTTTTTAATTATTAGTAGAGCATATTACTTTGGTCTGTTGGAGCACCTATATAATACTATATATATATATATATATATATATATATATATATATACCCAACATCTACTACTAACCTTCACCAAAATTATCATCTTACGTCGTAAATTATGTTCGCTTTAATTCACATGTAAAAACACATCCTTCCGTTATGGACTTTTCATACATGTGGCATGCGTCTTTTTTGTTTGAGTTTCTAATATGTCACATCAAAGTTGTTTGGTGAGCATATGATGCATCATGAAGCTGTATTTTATGATACGATTAATTTGGTCGTTTCATAAACCGCAGCATTCATAGATGAATATGAATCACACAATCCAATGTTTAAAAAAAAAAGAAAAAAAAGAAAAAGCTTCGTTACCTTGAGAGCATCAAACAGGGTATCTTAACATTGTTTTCTCATTGGAGTGAGTATATTGTAAGTTATGAACCCGGGAAACATTTTACGTGGGTCAATGTAATAAGATAGTTCTTCTTCTTCTTACTGGCTTGCTCTTATTAATAATCTCTCTCTCTCTCTCTTAGGTTTTTTTTAGTCCAAATCCCAACAAGCAATTGAGGAGAGAGAAACAAGTATTGTTTTGTAGTGTCGTGGGGGGTTTGGGCTGGCAAACATACATATATGCCTTATATATATAATTTTGGAGTTTTTAGTTGTCGTCTTGAGGAGGCCCCCATGCTTTGGATCATTGTAATTAATGACATCTGCATTGCTTCGCATTAAATGGACCATTGGGTTTCCTTCCTTGTTTCGTGGGTCATCATACAGTGTCAGTGGGTGTCAGGTGTGTACATTTAGCCCTGGGCTTTTGGCCCCCATAAAAATCTCTATGTTGTACTAGACTTGATTAGAGGTTCTTGTTGGACCACGTACCTCTTTTCTCACGTAGATTCCTCCCTCCATTTTTTTGTTAAATGGATCGGATCCTTTGTATTGTAGATCCGAATCCTTAGCTGATGATTCCTTTTAAGAACTTGAGATTAATTAAGATTGTGCCTTCTTTTTTTTTATCATCGCTATGAAACACCTCTTAGTTTGGAGCCAATTAGATCTCAATTTAAATTTCTAGAAAATCGTTTTTTGATAATTAAGGTTCAAAGACAAATGTAGGTATCGATTTTAAATAACCAAATTGCCCTTAGCTTGTAAAATTCTATCAAATTTTATTTAAGATAAGAATAAAGATTCGTGCACATGGACATGTGTCATGTGCCAGGTACCGATAGGTTCATCTATCCTATCGGTAGCCTACTACCGATATGATAGATGAAAGAATCAGTACTTGACTACCGATTGAATGTATTGGTATCCCACTACCGATATCTTCATCTATCCCATCTATAGTGAGCTGCTGATGGGATAGATGAAAGAATCGGTATTTTGACTACCGATCGTGACATGTGGCATGTGTATTACACATGCCACGTCGCCTTGTGCACAAATCAATGCTCTTAAGTTAATGGGTAGACAAGGAGGTATAGTTTTTTGAGATCATAAAAATCGTAATTATACCCGTAATAGCGTAATTCCTAGTAAGTCATAATTTTGTAGTTATGACAAATTGGCTACTATATATTATATAGAATCCAAAATCTCATATTTTATAATTGTAACTTGTAAACGGGTTGGTGGATATCGGAGCTCCATTTACGATCTCAGCCGAATCTCCAGTCCTTGAGGAGAATGTGGGGGGCCGGAATTGGTGCTTCATCACACGTGAATCTTGTCTCCTTAGCGAAAGGACATTCATAACCTCACATTTATATGTGCGCATCCACAGTTTTTAAACTCTTGTGAATGATTCCGGAATAAATTTTGATTCCTCGAATCTAATGGATGATAGATGGAAGAACAATGGCTTGCAGATAAGCTGTATTGGATGGACCCGAATCCGATCCGAACTAATCGGATTTATTGTTCAGAGCCATTTGGATAACCCCACACCAAACAGCTCCGTAGGACGTGTTACATGATCAATGCAGCATCATATATATGCCTGCCCTGATACAGCTTCATATATATATATATAAAAAGTCTCTGCGATCGATCAGCTGAGGACAGATGGCATGGGAGATGTCAATACATACAAGGAAGTTATGCTGGATTGGGATCCTCTCAGAAGCTTTTATGTCGTCAGGAAGGAGAAATACCTGAGCTATCATCAGCTCTCTGTCCGGACTGACCCCAACTCCACTAACTCTGGCAGTCAAAAGTGCCGGCCAAGTGAAAATCTCGCTGTCCCAGCCTCACGTGAGTTCCTATAAAGTTCCTTTTTTTCTGTCAGATATGATCTTTTCCGGGTATGTCATTGATTAAACGAGAAAACACGATCTAATTCACTAAGCAGCATGTTCGCTATAATGTTTAAATTTTTAATGCTGTAGCATCATATCAGATTAAGTTATTAGTGTAGTATCGTACGTCTATCTGTTTGGATACAAGGCTCCATGTAATAGTGCGGGGCAGTATTGAGCATATATCCATGTCTTTCATTTGCTAACTTCTTTTATCAATACTAGTTGTGCCCCCTATTACATGGCAGGGTAATCACCAACCTCACTTCAATAATTACCTAATAACTTCCTTTCACTAAACCCCCTCAACATAGGATTATCATGTCACATAGACTCCATCTAGGACCTTCTCCCACCACGTAGGACAATAAAAGTTTCACTTATAATCATAACTTTAAATAAGATGATATAGTAGTGGATCCGAGGGGCAGCCGATGCAAAATGCATCGGTTAATCATCCGATGCATCTTGCGACCGTTGGATGAGTTTTAATTCATCCAACGCCTACGGGCGACGGATGATGTGCTGCTCGTCGGGGGAGACGAGCTGAGAACTACGGGCGCCGGCGTTGACAGGGTCGGGGAAGTCAAGGAGAGGAGGGTTGGGGTGGGGAACCGCTTGCGCCGGTTTGGGGTGGGGAAACTCCTTGCCGGAGTTAATGGTGGAGAGGAGGGTTGCAGGGGTCGTGACAGTGCCGGATTGGATCGGGGTGAAGCAGGTTCATCAGAAAGGGAGGAGATCGATTGTCGGTCACTGGAATGAGGGAAGTTATAGGTTTCGAGGTTCTTGCTGGCGTTAATGATGGTGGAGGGGTTCGTCGGGGGTTACTGCTTGTGGATGGGTGGTATATAGTGGGATGCTCGCGGGCAATGGAGATGGTGGATGGTTGAGATAGTGGTGGGAGATGATGATAAAGGTAGTAGATATGAAGGTTGAGGGTGATGGGTTTGGTGGTGGAGGATGGCCGGAGTTTGCTGGAGAAGATGGGTGGAGGTGGAGCTTGGTGGAGGTGAGACTGTGAGAGGGGGTAACCGAGCCAGTCCACGCCCCCACCGACCCCCCACCACCCCCACCGGTCAGACCCAAAACCCACTGCCGACGCGTCGTCCTACTCGCCCTCTGCGCCCTTCTCATCCTGGCAATCTCCGCGGGGTCCGTGGCTACCCTAATCTGCGCCCGATTGAACTCGTCTGCGCGCGACAGGACCACAATTGTGTTGACCCAAACCATCACCCCAGCCTGCCAGATGACCCAGTTCCCGCATCTCTACAACATCTCGCTCCTCGACTTCCCCGGTGTCATCAACACTGGCGCTCACGGTTCTTAGCTCGTCTCCCTCGACGAGCAGCTCATCATCCCTCACCCTTAGCCATTGGATGAATTAAAACTCATCCAATGGTCGGCAAGATGCATCGGATGATTAACCGATGCAGATGCATCGGATGATTAACCGCATTGGATGATTAACCGATGCAAATGCATCTTGCATCCCCCATCCTATAATAGTAGTATGTGTGAATAATGATGAGTATAAAAAAGTTTTTAACATCATTTATAAGTTTTTTGTTATGTCATTGATCATTATGTCATGTGGGCCAACATCTTCATCAATAAAGATAATTAGGTCACGGATGCCCGTCGAATATCCATGGTTTATCCAGAACCTCACAATTGGCATATGCCAAACTTATGACCCAATCATCACTCCCAAAGTGCTTCCCGGTAATTATTGGTCCATGATAGGGGTATTCTCGTAGAAACCTCCTCTTTTGACCCCCATCGGTAATCGGTATGCTCTCTGTCCTTTGCGGGTCTCGATCTCTGACCCGATCCGGATTTCAGGCTGGGCACGGATTTACTGCATTGAGGGTCGGATCCGGACTCCCAAGTATAAAAATACGAACCACCACTAATTCATCAAACGGGGATGGATCATAAGAAAAACCAATCCAGCCCGATAACCTTAATGAATCCAAATACAAGTCAAAGATGCCCAACGGGGGGTGGGGTCGATGTTCCGGGTATCAACCCGGTGAAGTTAAAAACCCGACCCGTTAACACTCAACCGTCGTCCTCTCTCTATATATCATTTTTGTGTACTGGATTTTAAGCATGCTTTTATGGAGTTCTTCCCATAGACCTCGCTATCGGGCACGAGAGTTTGGGTGACGTAGGCTGGATCGAAGACGGGGGTGGTTCGTCGGTCAGGATCTCCTCGTCCAGGAATCGTACGGCGGGGGCGCCGTTGTCGGTCTAAAGACGAGTGAAACTAGTCACACGAGAATAAAAGGTGGCCCTTTTAAAGCAACCGCCGTCTTCCTCTCCGGCTTCCCATTTTTCCAGCATTAAATTCGTTCTTTTTATTCGATAGTTTTGTTGGGCTGTGCTGGAACGCTCTCATATCGAAGCCGCTGCTGTTTGCAATCAATCCTGTAATCGCTGGTGGCCGTCTCTGGGAGTCACTGTATGCAATCATTAATTCTCTCCTGTTTTTGGTGGTTTTTGATTGATGGGTTCTGGTGAATTCTCATGCAAAACAATGGTGGAATCAGTGGTTTGTCAGGATGATTTGGCGGCTTTCTTGTTTTCTCGAGTTTTGTGTCTTTGGATGGGATTGGCGTTTTGTCAAATATCCAAGAAGGCGTGGTTTTAGGACTCTGATTAATGGAAGAAAGAAGTCATTTATTTTTCTTGTTTTTGTGTTTTTTTATTGTGATCGCTGATTCTTGATTGATATGGATTGATGGGTAGTTTGGAATATTTGCTTTGAGAGCTTTTAATGTTGGAAGAAAGTTATTCTTCATTGATTGCTTCTTGAAAAAGGAATTCCTTTGCGATGTGGGTTGCTTATTCTTGTCTGCAATGTATGGTGGGAATTATTATGTTGGGTTATTAGCGCAGGTATCCTGTGTTTGTGTTCTTCGCATCTGACCATCCATCTGGTTGTATTTGTTTTCTCTCTCTCTCTCTCTCTCTCTCTCTGTGTTTTTGATTTTGACGGGCTTCTGATAAAGTGCCTCAGTACTTTGGTACGTCTTTCTCCTTGTTTATGTGGTGAATGCTTCTTTTTGCACCTTTAGGCCTTTTTTGCTATCAAACTTTGTGGACGTAGGACATTCTTTTAGAAGTGCGCCAGGGATTTTGAATTGAAGCTGACTTCACTTTTATTCTATAGCTTGTGGCTGGAGTCATCAAAGATTTGAAGTTTTTTTTCGTTTCTGTCTTTGCTATGAGGTTGAAAGAGTTCCATATTTCAACGGCTGTTGTCATTAAAGCTCAGTTGCATATGGTCTGCAGAGTGTGTGCGTTATACAGGGTTATATGTTCAATTTTTCACAAATTCGACCAATGTTTCCTTAGGTGGAGTGTGTTTGTTCTATTTTTTGTTCAGTGATTAGTGTTTTTCATGAAGTTCGATATACTCATTCACCAAAGAACAATTGCAAAAAAGGAGTCCTTGATCCGTTTTATTTCAGTTAGGTATGAGAAAAGAATCTCTTGGGTTGAAAGAAAGTTCACATTGTATAGGCATTGCTCTATGGACCTTGAGAATGGTTTTGTTTTTGGGTATAAATTAATTATCGCTATTCAAAACTGAATCCCTTTTCTGCATTCTGATATATGTGCACTTTTTTAAAAGGTTGGAAGTGTTAAAGGTCTGAGGTCATGGAGGTTGATGGTTCGGGTAAAGCAAGGAGATCAACTCATAATGAAGTTACTGATGCAAAGCCACTACCTGATCTTGGTGAATTCGATCCATGGACAGCATGGGCATACAAGCCTCGGACAATTTCCTTGCTACTTTTAGGCGCATGTCTCTTAGTGTGAGTTTTTTCTTAAGAATTAGGACTTCATTTCAGTATTGCCACCTATTACATTACCTGACTTCTATAATATTATGTACCAATGTAATTTTCAGAAGTTACTGCTGTATTGATGTATCTTTTGTTATGCTTCTTTTGATTCATATTTAAACATCCTTATAGCTTGTGAAGCCTTTGATTTGCAGAATGGTTGCTCACATGCATTCTTGGTGAATTTATGCAAAAAAAATTTTAATTAATGAGATTGTGTAAAGATATTTATATCATAGTTAAGCTGTCCATCTCCAAACTCTGGACTCTCTAAGACTATTGCCTTCTTTAACCATGCCACAATGACTTGTACACTTATTCTAGCTCTCCTTATCCCTGATACAATTGAAACCACCTCCAACCGTCTTTTGGTCTGTGCCTTGTCACGTATTTGTTCTGATTTCTCAGTTTTCTGTGCGTCTAGAGGGGAATAGGTACTTCTCATTTTTAGTTTTGCAATATGTACTAATCTAAGGTAAATAATCTTCCAAGCTGTCCATCTTGAAGTGGCTTAGGTTTGGAGCAGAACTTCAATCCAAGAAGGCTCTTAGAAGAGCTGATCTTGTTTGACCAGCACCTGATGTCAACTGTGGATGAAATTAAGCTAGAATCCTTGCTGAGGCAATGTTGTCAAGCAGAGACCTCTACTATATATCTAGGATGTCGGATCATGTGCAGAGAAAATTACTTTATTGGTGGACAGTTTAAGCTTAATCAACCAGGGGACAATATTTTCGTATAATGTCTAAGGAAAAATGTGCCTATTATGAGGTCGAGTGAGATGACTATATCCGTTAGCTAGGATGACTTCTTAACTTTTTGAGGAGGACTTGATTAAGTTATGATAGTTCATATGTTTGCTATCGCTTCTTCAACAGAATGAGCTGCTATAGTAACAACAAGTAATGTAAATAGTTTATTTTTTCATTGCTTATATTTTCTTAGCCTTCCTATAAATTTTTCAGTTGGGCAAGTGGAGCGCTTGATCCAGAAAATGCCGGATCAAATGATAGCGTGACATCTGTGAAGAGGTATTATGCAAACTTGTTCAAATTGTGCTCTCAGTATTTGATTTTGGATGGTTTTGCTTTTCTCATAGAGCTTAACAAGGTTTGGGTCTGTTATCTCCTATCCCCTTGAGGAAATGACCAAACTGGTCCAATTTTGCTTGTCTTGTTGTTTGTCTTTTTTTTTCACAAGTTGTGAGTGTTCTCTCTTAAAAAATGAAGCTTGCTGATCATTTTCCGTCCTTTCTTTCAGGGGTTTATGGGCAATGACAGCTGTCTTTCTTGCTTATTGTTTGCTTCAAGCGCCTTCAACGTGATTCATAATTCCCTTATCTTAAATAAGCATTGCTGTGATACAATTTCTTACTTTGCCTATCACATAGAGACTAGAATAACTGCGTGTCACATCTTATCTTGTTCGAACCAAAACATGAAATGAACTTTCTATTGCCTCATTGAGTATAAAAGTTTCTAGCTAAATCAGCTCTGATGCCTATTCTAGTCACTTGGAGCAAATACAGATTTGACAAGTGCAAAATTTGGTTTACCAACGTCATCAGATGTTCTTACTTTGTTCCTGGAAAAGTAGTGGTTCTCCAGCATGGAATGCTTTTATCTGTATGTCTTCATTAAATGATTGATCATTTCTGTATTATAGCTTTGTTTTGCATTCAGTCTTATCTTAGAGGAGTTGATAATTTGCATTAAATGCTCAAAAACCTTACTCTCTGAGTGTGCACGTGTGTGCATGTGTAGGCTTCCACTTGCTATGCCATTGTCATCATTATAACCATCAAGAGCATCACCATCAACATCTTTTTTTATTTGTTGTTTGTTTTCTGTATGCTCCTTCCATGAAGATAATGTTTATAACTCAGATATGAACATGAATTGTAAATTCCAATGCTAATAATTGTGTTCTGTGGAAGCTGGTTGAGATATTTAAGAGATTGAAAATTTGACGCCTTTTGCTATTGCAATTGCCTATTTATTTTTTTCAGGATTTTGATTAGGCCCCATCCTGCTGTTTGGAGATTGGTTCATGGGATAGCTGTGGTTTACCTTGTTGCCCTTACTTTTTTGCTTTTCCAGGTTTGCATTTTTCTTTTTTTAATATACTTTCCATTCTGTTTGGTCAGGCATAATTATTCTACTAAAGCCCAATTATTCTTTGAAGTATTCAACCATTTGGTGTTAGTGGCAACATGACTTTGTTCTTTTTTTCTTTTTGCTTATATATTTACTTTTGCATGTTTTTTTGGTGACTTTTACAAGGCTGGACTGCCTCTATCTAGTCACCCTGTTGCTGGAGGCTAGACTTGCTTTATTCTCCTGTTTCTTTTCATGCTATATTTTGTTATTCTATTATTGAACATTGCTGGTTAATTGGTCTCCATATTGGAAACATAGTACTTGAGAAATTTAGTTTGCATTATGTTCAGCCAAGACTACTTGTACTCTTTTCATCATTTTTCTCCTGTCACAAGACTATTCTCTATTATGCACTGTTTCCATTCCAATCTTTGAGACTTATATTTTCCTGGAGTAATCACTTTGATAGATCTTTGTCGTAAATCATCTCTTTTTCAGAATCGAGATGATGCACGGCAGTTCATGAGATTTCTTCATCCTGATCTTGGAGTTGGTAATACACTTAGCAAAATCCATTGTTTACATTGATAAAAACTTATTTGCTGCAAAAGCAAACTTTAATTCATTCTTTTGTTATGATTGTGCAGAGCTGCCTGAAAAATCGTATGGAACTGATTGTCGTATTTATGTACCAGAAAATCCGAAAAACAGGTTTATCAATGTTTATGTACGATGACTTCAGGACCATCAACCTAATTTTTAACTTCCATTCATGCTACGCGAGTAATTCATATTGGCCTACTTTTGAAATTATTGTGCAAGTCATTGATTTTGGATTTACGGTTTTGTAGGAGACAATGTTTGATGAGTTTGTCATAGCTCATGTTTTGGGATGGTGGGGGAAAGCTATTATGATACGTAACCAACCACTGTTGTGGCTACTTTCAATTGGGTTCGAATTTATGGAGGTTAGTTTTGAAGTTATTTCAGTGTTAATCAATGCAGAATAAGGGCTATAACTCTGTGCTAACTACATGTGCAATTTTGCAGCTCACGTTTCGCCACATGTTGCCAAATTTTAATGAGTGTTGGTGGGATAGCATCATTCTAGACATTTTGATATGCAATTGGATTGGTATGACACAGCAATACTTACTTGTTTCTCATTTGAAACAACGTTTATGCTCATGTTGTCTGGTTATATCTTTTCTGAACATGCTCCATTTTGACAATCCCCAATAATCTGTGAGAACAAGCACAATTTGTGTTCTTCCATCATCAAAGAAAATACATAAATTTGTGTTTATTGGTCACAATAAACACCCTTATCAAACAAATTTTTGATTTGTAGGTTATTTTTTTGTTTCAAATGCCATGGAAGCTGTCTGACATTTCTCCTATATTAATAGCTGGCTGAGTTTTTTTGTCAAGAGGGGTTAGTTACTCCTTTATGCTGCTGACGAGCTTGTTGTTCATCTCTAATGGCCAATTTAGTCATTTCTCTGAAACTTCTTCTATGCATTTATTAGTTCTAGTTGTTGGCAGGAAAAGGGTTGGATAATTCTGTAGACCTACCTTTTGACCAGCTTGTAGTTTCCTTGGACTATGCAGGATGTAATTGTGGTTTTCGTTGGTACTGGCATGCGAAATAATAAGGTTTCCTCTCATTGATTGAAATGGATTTTAGGAGGCAATGTAGCTAGAAATGATACCTCCATTGTAAGAGCCCACTAAACTTTGTTTCCAATAGAACACTCTAAATCATGTGATCATTTACGTGTAGTTAAAGTTGAGGACCAATTACTTTATCCTTCACAGGAGGCCTGAACAGAGGAATGCACATTGTCTGAACATTCTCATTCTCTCTGTTATTTTCTCTTCCCGTTCCCGGGACAACAAAACAGTCCTCTTTTTCCCCCTTAGTTTTTAATTGACTGCATAAATGAAAGAGAATTGCTTCTTCCATTTATGTGGAAATGTTTTTTGCAATAGTCTTCCAAGAAGAAGATCAGAAAGGGGGAGTTTTCATGACTACTGTTTAATTCTTTGACCTGAGTCATGGATAATTACAGAAACATCAAGCAAAATAAGCACATATAGTTTCCTAATGATTAAGAAACTGAATATATTTATCGGAAATTTAGGCTTGCATCATGTCAGATGGGTGTGAATCAGTTGGAGGTGATCTGAATGGAACTGGAAGGTGTCGATTCTAAGGTAGACCAAGGACAAAACAGAAAATTTTTAGGACCTCCATGTTTTGAGGTTATTGACTAGATAAAGTGCGACAAATCAATGATAAGCCGCAAATGCCAAAAATCAAATGGGTGCTAGCAACGTTGTTTATGGTTCGATATTGGTGCAAAAAGTCTACTTTTTTCTTCGAGGTTCAGGTTAAACGTGTCAATGGGACCAAATACTTGTTTTTGTAGGAGGGGCAATAAGAACATGCCGTAAAATAGTAGCTCTCACTAAGTATGTGATATCAGATGGGATGCGTATAAGATACAATGATTAATCATTGTTCTTTAACTGTGCTAAAATTTTGCAAATCCAGACAAATTATGTAGGTTAGCATTGCTCCCTCCTTTTCTTGGTTTGTTTTTGGTTGAACGCATATTTTAATTTATTGGTCTACTAGAACATGTCTTGTTGAAAAAGATACTTTGCTGATGTGTTTGATCTTTTCAGTTTGCTTTCAGTTTCCAGTTGGTATTTCCCTGTTGTGGATAGAGAACTTCTTTTTTAGTTTACTTTGTCGATGTTTTTCTGCTGTAGAAATATAGCTGTTCATTTTGGTTAGCTCATGGAAGTATTATTTGGGTTTGGAGTGCAACTAATTCTATTTATCTCATTGTAATATCTGTTTGGTCCATGGTTTAGGTATTTGGGCAGGAATGCATACCGTTAGGTATTTTGATGGCAAAACCTATGAATGGGTTGGTATCAGCCGCCAGCCAAATATCATTGGTAAGGTAAGTGATGGGAAATTTATACTTATCGATGAAGGTCCTCTAGCATAGCACTTTGCATGTACTTCAGTTATTTGTTTGTGTATTATCCCAATGGACTAATGATGCAGGACGACCTCCAAGAATCACCACCTGGATAGTCATCCTCCAATCCTAGGAATCACCACCTAGGGGAGCCTTAGACATCACCATCCAAAGAAGAAAGAAACTATTCTTTAATTTTCATTCATCATGACTTGACCCTAATGGGCATACAAATCCCTTATTTATAGTCTTTTCAAGAGGTTAATTATAATAGAAAATCTAAACAAATATCAACCCAAACCCTAACAAATCAACCCAAATAAGAAACTAATCATAAGAAATCAAATCAAATTTGAAATCCTAACAAATCAAATCAAATCAAATCAAAATTCCTTCTAGTTATGGAACTTGCTCCCGCGTCAAATATTCTTGTTTTCGTCAGGATAGACTGGTCAGATAGTACGTATCATTGCAAAAAGCTGGTATGTGTACAGCAGCAATTATAGCAGGACAACATTCCCGAAAACTAGAATAACTAGGAGTGCACAATAGGGTTTCTGTCAGATAACACCTACCTTACCCTATGGTCTATGCATCATCAGATTGTATACAAATCAAAGGAGAAGTCAGAGACAACTTGTCACATGGATCTATGACTTCAATGAGCTGATGGGGTAATAGCAGGAATAGCGCAGCAACCTAAACATAGATTTGAAGCACCTGGAACGGAATTTCTCCGAGCATAGAAGGAATTAATTTTTATTATTATTTGAGGCTTTAATTGAAAGCAAAGAGTTTTATAGGAAAATTTCCTCTAGTGGAAGGCATACTGGCCTATCCTCATTTCTGATCATCAATAGGTGTTCACAGAAAAATTGTGTTTCTCAAAGCCAGTAGATTTTATTGTTGCTCCCTTGTTTTGTTGTTCCTCGTACTTATTTAACCTTCTTTCACCTTTAAGGTGAAAAGAACATTGGGTCAGTTCACACCTGCAAGATGGGATAAAGACGAGTGGCATCCTCTTCTTGGGCCATGGAGGTTCATCCAAGTGCTGAGTCTTTGTGTTGTGTTCATGATCGTGGAGCTCAACACCTTTTTTCTCAAGTTTTGCCTCTGGATTCCTCCTCGAAATCCTTTGGTTACATATCGGTTGATCCTGTGGTGGCTAATTGCAATTCCAACAATCCGCGAGTACAATTCCTATTTGCAAGACAGGTCCTCTCTCTCTCCCTCCCCCTCTCTCTTTAAATGCTTAGTGTGTTCATATGTGGCGGAGAAAGCGTTTGCATGACTAACAAAAGAAAATCGCAGAAAACCGGTGAAGAAGGTGGGGGCCTTCTGCTGGCTCTCGCTAGCCATATGCATTGTGGAGCTTTTGATCTGTATCAAATTTGGACATGGTAAGTGCTTCACTCTCTTCTTTCTAAGATAAGCTGTGTATTTCTAGAACAAAATGTTTGCAAGTGTTTGCAGCTATCCACATTGATATGTCTCTAAACAGGTCTCTTTCACGTTCCAATGCCTTTGTGGCTGGTAATCTTCTGGAGTTCAGTTGGCGCGGGCCTGATCATTTTCCTCCTGGTATGGACGCTTCAAATTCACAGAACAATGTCGAAAAAGAGGCAATAAATAGCAGCATTCCAATTACTAATTGTTTATCACCATATCTTCTTTCCTCCATATATACGGCTTGTACATAATTTCCTTTTTTTTTTTGTAAATGCTTGTCCTTTGGTTGGTTCTTCTGCAGTATTTCGAAGCATTGGGATTGTTTGTGTTGGATGTCAGTGGTCTAATAAATTAATATTCATCTTGCAAGTGTTTGCAGGTGGTTCTTTGAAACCATTTGTAGTTGATTGACATGAAATATTGGACCCATGTTGTGTAAGTAAGGTGATGAAGATTGTACATCTGTTTGCTGGATGCTCACCATGGATCTTGCATTCTTGGTGCGATCTTGCGTTCTTGTTGTGCTAACATACGGTAGACAAGTATTGGTATTTCTTTTTTTTTTATTTATAAATCGAGCATTTTAGCCGGGTAAATACAAGAGCGCTGATTGGTGCACATGCCACGTGGCATGTGCACTTCACATTATTGAATCGGTAGCTGTGCTATCGATTCATATACATGTCTATCGGTAGTGGTCTACCGATAGGCATGTACAATCTATCGGTGCCCCACTACTGATAGGTTCGTTGTCGATTCATATACATGCCTATTGGTAGTGGGCTATCGATAGGTTGTACATGTCTATCGGTATCCCACTACCGATACATACCTATCGGTAGCCTACTACCGATACATACCTATCGGTAGCCTACTACCGATAGGCATGTATATGAATCGGTAGCCGCTACCAATTCATATACATGTGAAATGCATATGCCACGTGGGCATGTGAAATGCACATGCTACGTGCGCATGTGCACAAATCATTTCTGTAAATACAAATAGTTATTTCCAACGAGTGCTGATTGATGTACATGGACAAGTGGCATGTGTAATGCACATGCCACCAATCGGTAGACAAATACCAACACTTTCATCTATCTCAACGGTAGTGGATTACCGATGGGATCATGGGCGGACCTATTCACAAATCATGGGGGCCCATGATATCTCACTACCGGATCAGATCAAACAATCGGCGGTAGCCAACTACCGATTCATTCATCTATTCTCATTGGTAGTTCACTACCGATGAAATATATAAAAGAGTCCGTACTTGACTACCGATGGGTGGCATGTGTATGTACACGAATCATTATTCATTTCCAACACATGTCACATTGTATAATCAATAAAAGGGTGGTTTTTACCAATATTATCAAAATTTAGGGGTGAATATGTAAATAATTTTATTTTAAGTAACTTGGAATCTGAAATTTCACCTTGAAGTTTATACCAATCATTGATACAGCTCTCATGATTGTCACTTGAATTCTAGATAATTCACGTCTGAACCATCCTCACTCGCAGAAATTTAGTTTAAAGAAGCAGTTCATTAAACAAAATAAATCGATCTTTAGATCCACCGACTGGGTTTGATTATTAGCAGAGGATGACTTAGAAATATATTTGATCAGTTTCTGTTCCATTGACTAATACAAATCATTCATCCTTCTGAGAAGCTTAGATCAGCCCAAGTGTTTCATGATTAGGCTTTTAAAATGGAATTCATGTGGTTTCGTACAAGATCTACTAACAAAAACTTGGACAATTACAGCTACCAACTGCACTTTGATACGGTCCATGGTTTTTTTTGATGCGGCTCTGGAGAACATCATCATGTGGGGAAATTGTAAAATATTATAATCAATTAAAATAAAGCATAGGGGTCCTAGCTTATTTATAGACATTCAATGAGTTCTCCCATTAAGGGCAAACACTGAATTCAAATAAAACTGAAATTTTAACAGAACTAGAATTAGATCTACACCTAGCCATCCCAACCACATCATAAACAAAACGCGGTGTGTTCAAACCTATTAATTTGATTACTTAACAACAATGAACTTATCGAGACTATCTCATTGGATCTTGTATTCAGTCCGGTTTTAATAAAATCAAAATCAACTAACAATTAATGGAAACCCAATCAAAAAAATTTCAATAGAAATACCAACCGCGTGTTTTCAAAGCTGCAGGAATCCACTTCTTGTATTATGTCAGTGTGCTCTTTCAAACACAATAAGAACACATGACATAGGTCTTGACTTGAGTTGGCAGCCACGCCAATTGAGATCCTTCACCATGCTATGTTTT
>OY986970.1:26659649-26685668 GCA_963920575.1 Narthecium ossifragum | reverse complement strand
AAAAAATTGAAAAGTAACTCATGAAAACTAATTTGAAAATGCGTAAAGTAACTAGAAGTATTGGAAAGTAACTCGTGATTCTTCGTAAAAACCATTGTTGATCTTATTTTCCATGAATCACTTTTCATGGAATTAAATATACGAGTTACTTTTCATGAATTATATGGAAAGTAACTCATGAAAATTAATTTGAAAATGCGAAAAGTAATTAGAAATGTGAAAAGTAACTAGTGATAATTTGAAAGTAACTCACTTTCCATTACTGATCTTACTTTTCATCGAATTAAATATACGAGTTACTTTCCATAAAATATATGGAAAGTAACTAATGAAAATTAATTTGAAAATGTGGAAAGTAACTACTGACAATTTGATGGAAAGTAACTGATAAATAATTTGCTGAAAAATAACTCTTACATAATTTGGAAAATAACTATTGCCAATTGTGGAAAGTAACTGATGTATAATTGTAGAAAATAACTTATAATACATATGGGAAATAAGTTACTTACTTTTCGTAATAATGAAAAGTAACTTACTTTCCACCAGGAATATCAACAAGTCACCGGGATATGTTGGGAATTTTGCCATAAGAATATCAACAGTCACTGGGATATGTTGGGAATTTTGCCATAAGAATTTCAACAGTCACTGGGATATGTTGGGAATTTTAAAAAGGTATTTTAGTATTAAAAAAAAGTAGTATGCCCTAAATGACTTAAGGAAAAGTACGAGGACCTATGACTAAACATTTCCATCTGAATGGCCTAAACACCAATTATTCCTTAAATTTAAGTGACGGATTGACGAAGTCGGTGATCAATATGAGTTTATAAATTTGAAGTTGAAGGATCGTTTTCACGTTCAGGCTCACCAACCACACCAAACCCCCATGCCCTATCATTTCTCCTACTCTTCTTGATGGTATGTCATCATGCAAACCAAGTCACATTAGTTATGTGATCATGCAAAACAAATCACATTAATTAAAGAAGAGCTCAGCTCTGTCTCACTCTATATATCTTTTAAAGCAGGAGTAGGTTATGCAAATCACGTTCTGCATGTTAACGTATAGTAATAGCTTTGAGACAGTCAACTCTTCCTGTCTTATCCTTACACCACTTGCGAGTAGTTTATGCAAAAATCATATGATGTGCTTGTTCATGTGTTGCTTTCATAGAGTCAACTATGACGTCCAAAAGAATCCAATGATCGAACGAAGCAATATAATTGGCAAGCAAACCTAGTATAAGAAACCAATTAACGGAAACGGAAACACGGAGAATTCGAAGCAAGAAAGGAAGAAGGAAGAGCTGGGATGAAGTTTCACAGGAGTGCAGGCAGGCAAGAGCCCAGGAAAACAAGGAATGTGGCGCTTATATCATGTGTTCTCCTCTCCCTTATCATCATCTCACTCGTCAAGGCCTATTCCTCATCCACCAATGGTATCTCTCTCTCTATCTCTATTGATCTCTTTTTCAACTCTTATCATCATCATCATCATGGATTATGCAATCTCTGAGCTAATTAATCATGCCTTTTGTTTCACTTTTGTAGTGAATTCACAGTTGCCAATCAACTCCGATTTGAGGATAGGCACAAGAACAGATGACAGCACTGCTGAATCTTCACAACCTTCAGGTGAATCCTATCAATTCCTTCCAATGTCATGCATAAGACCAGGAAAAATCACAATTTTCAGATCAAATTCGGAATCAAATAAATAGTAGTCTTCTTAGCAGCTTGTTTCTTATTTCATTTTTCTCATCAGAAGGCGAAAAGCTGGATAAGAAACAGGCAATTCAGATGAAGAGGCCAGTATGCTATGAATTAAGCAAGAGATCAGATACGTGCGAAGTGGAGGGAAATATTAGAGTCCAAGGAAGCTCCAGCACCATCTTCATCCACCCTTCTTCATCACAAGAACAATGGAAGATAAGGCCATATTCCCGGAAAGACGACAGTGTGGCTCGCTCCAATGTGAAAGAATGGTCCCTGAAACCAGTAGCTGATCAGCAGGATTTCCCTGAATGCAGCAAGAACCACAACTTTCCTGCCCTTGTTTTCTCAATAGGAGGTTTCACAGGAAACTTCTACCATGACTTCACTGACGTATTGATCCCTGTGTTCATCAGCTCTTACCAATTCCATGGCGAGGTCCAGTTTCTCATATCTGATTCTGATACAAAAGATTGGTGGGTGCAAAAGTATGCAATGATCTTCAAACAACTATCCAAACATGAAATCATCCTTGTTGAAAGTGACCAAGATGCCATTCATTGCTTCCCCAAGCTGATCATAGGACCCAGATTCCACAAAGATCTGAGAGTTGATCCTTCCAAGACACCAAATGGGTATTCTGTGTTGGACTTCAAGGAGTTGCTGAGGAAGTCACTCTCGCTAGATAGAGCCAATGTCTCCTCATCGTCATCAAATCTCATAGGATCCGCCGGCGGCCGCGGAATCAGGAGGCCTAGGCTGCTCATCATCTCCCGGAAGAAGGTCCGCCTCTTCATGAACTTGGAGGGGATGAAGAACATGGCCATGAGCCTGGGCTTCGACGTCAGGGTCGGCCAGCCGGACGTGGACACCGACCTCGCCAAGTTCGCCAGGCTGGTGAACTCCGCCGACGTGATGATTGGTGTCTACGGAGCAGGGCTGACGAACATGTTCTTCCTCCCCGCCGGCGCGGTGGTGATCCAGGTGATCCCTCTGGGGGCTTTAGAGTGGCTTGCAAGGGACAACTACAAGCAGCCAACAATAGAGATGGGGCTACATTACATGGATCATATCATACAAGAGGATGAGAGCACACTGATTGAGGAGTACCCAAGAGGCCATCCTGTGCTGAGCGATCCATTGTCAGTGCACCAGCAAGGGTGGGAGGCATTGAAGTCTACTTACCTGGATAACCAAAATGTTAGGCCTCATCTGGGTAGGCTCATGCAGACATTGTCAGAAGCACTCAAGCTGCTACCTCGTGACTGATGATTAGATCTCACTTCACATTTATTTATTTGGGGGGATGTTTCATGGCTTTATATGTTGTAATAACATTATAATTTCGGTTTCACATTCGATTTTTTTTACGATATAATCTTTGTTTGATACAGAAATAATTAAGGATGAGATTGTTCGATGTTGTCTTTTTATTTATGATTTCGCCGATCGATCGAGCTTTTCTATTGTTCGATGGGATATCGTCTGTGCCTGGCCCAGCGCGAGGATGGAGGGCTGGGGTTCAGAGATTTGGTCATATGGCAGAAGGCTCTTCATCTTCTTCGCGCGGCACGTTTACTTCCGGGAGAGCCTTCTTTGTGGAAGTCCTTGGTTATTTATGGCGAAGTATGGATGGAAGGGGACGCTCCCACCATGCCAGCCGAGTAGGCCTTCTTCTCCTTCCTGGCGCAGTGCCTGCAAAGCGGTGCGCGAGCTATGGTTGGGTACTTTCTGGTCTCCTGCGGTTTCCAGCAAAATCAATGTCGTCCGAGATTGGTGGCTGTTTGATTTGCCTTTGGATCGGAAGCCTACATTTCTTAATATTGATAGGCTTTCCACCCAGGTGCAACTGAAGCCTTTTAATATGGATGCTGATGGGAGATGGAGACAAAGGAAGCTGCGGCGTGTGTTCCCAGAGGAGGTTGTTGCTCAGCTCCTGAACATTGATATCAGTTAGGGGGAGGACAGGGCCGTTTGGACGCCGGACTTACATGGGCGCATCTCTTTTTCATCGGCCTACCTGTTTCTGTACGAGAAGAGGAGAGCTCGAGTTCAACAGGCGCCTGGATTGCGGTGGCAGAGTCTATGGAGACGGGCCTTTGGTCCAAGGGTGCAGATGTTCCTATGGAAGCTTCTTCACCGGAAAATATCGACTGGAGCCGATCAATACAGGGTGGGAGCTATTGCCGATCCAATTTGTTGTAGGTGCAGACGAGCTCCAGAGGATCTGGATCATCTTTTCCTGCTCTGTTTGTGGCTCGGGAGGGTTGGAGGGGATGACATGATCTGCTATTCCAGGCTTCATCCTCGGAGGCCTCAACATTGGTGCGTTCCAAGGTGGGCTATACGTTATGGTCTATTTGGAAGTATCAAAACCGCTCTGTTTTTTATGCTCATGGGTCTCCACCGGCAGAAGCAGCAAGAGCAGCGAACTGGCTGGTGCATGAATGGGCGCTAGTGAGAAGAGCAATGAAGGCGCGTGAGCCCCCGGGTGTCAATCGCAGGGATGTTCCTGCGGTTCGCTTTGACGCGGCAGGGAGACAGTGGCCGGGGCGAGCAGGCCTTGGGGTGATCTGTTAGGAGAGTCCAGGAAGGTGCGCATGGGTTAATATGGAGGAATAAAAGCTGTTCGGCGGAGGCTTTGGCATGCCGAAGTCGGAAAATGGCTGCGGAGTATTGGCGAAGCAAAGGTTGGGATCGTGGAGTGCATCAGACCATTGGTACTTGGCAGCAAGGAGGCTCGGTTCTGCGAACTGATGGTGCTTGGGTCTTTGGATCTATGGAGGCGGGCATGGTAGTAGTTTGTTTGGAGGATGAGAGTGACTCCATCGTGGGTGGTAGCTGAGAGAATGCTGGCAAAAAGCAGGGATGAAGCAGAGGTGCTTGCAATCTTGTGAGCTTCGGAGGAAGCCGTGGCGCATGGAATCGGCAATGTCATTATTGAATATGATTCTAGGAGTTGGCCAAGTAGGAATGGAGCGTGTCTTGAGGATAATTTGGAGTCTGGCTGCCCTGCTTGGTGGAGCGATCTTTGCATTTATACCACACTGACAAACACGGTGGCGGATGACCTAGCGCGACGAGCCATACAAGGGGCATCTACTGCTTGGAACTTATAAGGATGTATTTTGAGTGATTCGTAACACCTAACCTTTTGGCTCAACTTAGCAAAAAAAAAAAAAAAAATTCTTCAGTAGTTAAGATAGTTTACAGTGGAATATAGTAAAAAAAAGAGAATAGGGTAGCTGTTAAATTCATTATTAAAATATCTTATAACAATTATTTGAGATATATATTATTCTATTTTCTTTTTAAAAATAGATGAGATAAATGGAATTCATACTTTCTTATAAAAGGCCCTTTCACAAATTTAAACATGAACAATAGTTAAGGAAGCGAATAGTGCTCACCTACATAGGCACCGTACCTCTTCCCTTGTTCCCAGGGAATGTCTAGGGAGGGTGATCCGGTGATGGAGCATGTATTTTAAAGTTCTTTATTTTTTCCTCCCTGTAATATACAGGGAAGCGGAGGGTTAAGGGAGACTGATATGTGGTGCTCTAATTCTATCAGTGAGCTCTATATAGAGTTACATCACACTGCAAGGAGCCCAGTTTTCTCACCGCCCGCCGTTGTCATAGAAAGCTATCCTTTGAATCTCCCAAGGCGCCATTCGAAGTAGATTTCAGAACTTGTGTATAATTCTTGAATTCCACAGAAAAACAATACAAAGAATGCTTGATCACTCCAATGAGCAACACATGAAAAACGTAATGTCATGGTTGAACTAATTTAAAAGCTGCTAGCTGAAGGCCTCTTAATTACGAGTCCTCATTGCGCGCTCTATGAATGATGGACATGCCTAAGGGCTTTCAGTAAAACATCCCTGAACCTTATCACATCAAGCTTTATATTTTGCTTCACTAAGAATGCCTCTCTGATAGCATTCCATCCATGTCTATGAACTGAAAGTGGATCCTTAAGAGTAGGGTGGTCTCTTGGGTACTGCTGTATCAAAGAACTCTCCTCCAGATTGATCTCATACTGCAAGTACTGCAGTCCTGCATTCTCCGCCGCCGTTCCGAAGCAATACCGCGCTATCCCTTCTATTCTCCCCCAAGGAACTATCTGAATCACGGTAGCATTCCTCGGGAGGAAGACAAGATTGCTAAGGCCGGCGCCGTGGACGCCCATCAGAACGTCACAAGAGTTCATAAGACCTGCAAACTTTGCCATGTCGCCGAACTTGGCCTCCTCAACGATCACTTCGAAGCTCAATTCAGAAGCCATCTTTACTATTTCGTCGATGTTCAGGAAGGAACGAGTCCGCTTCCTTGATATGATCAGCAGTCTTGGTTTCTTAGCACTGCCTTGTTCGATCTTTTCCACCTTCTGTCTTGCTAATGAGTAAGAGCTCCTCATGAATTGTGAGAAGTCGGCCATGGAGGTCCCTAATGGCTGCAGCAAGGGATTGATGTTGAACTCCAGGTGGCCTATGAGCCCAACAACTACTCGTGGAAAGCAATGAACCCTGTCATCGTTGTCGAAATCGATGATCTGGTATCTTGACAGCCCGCTTAGTTCGTGATGATGCTTGTTAGTCCACCATGTTTCCTTGTTGGTGACTAGGAATTTAACTTCGCCGTTGTACCGATGAGCAGTGAGGAAGAGAGGGATCAGTACATCTGAGAAGTCATGGAAGAGGTTGCCAAGGTACCCAGCAGAGGAGAAGACGACGGCCGGGACGCTGTGATTGACGGTGCAATCAGGGATGACTTCGCCGGCGTTCGAGTATCTCAAAGTCACTTCCCTTACGTTCTGCAACGCCCCCTTGTCTCCCTTCCGAGCGTAAGGTTGAACTCGCCATGAATGATTGCTACTGGATGTGGATTCCATGGAGGAAGAGACCTTAATTACAGACGAAGACCTTCCTAGAACTCTGATATCACCTTCCAATTGGCACAAAATTGAGCGTGGAAAGGTCTCACAAACTGGCTTCATTTCTGAAGTTTGATCTTCTCTTTTGAGACCTTCAAACAGAGAGGGAGAATTCAATCTCAAAATTTGATCAAATTGGTTGTTCTGATTGTCTTAATATCTTAATTACCTGACTGTTGATCATGAGCTGTTGCAGCTTCAGGAAAGCGAGTTGATTTAGATAGCAAGAAACTCACTGCAAAACCAGCTGAGAGTTCTGAGAAATTTGCAACACATTAAGACTAATATATGGATATAATATCTGGAAATGGCAAACTTACGATTAGTGAAAGAAGGTGTGTAAGCTGTGGGCATGGCAACCAGAGCCAGAAACACGGCAAAGAATCCGGCGAGCGCCACCAATGCAAGCTGCCGGCCGTCGACGTGCCTGAGAATCCTGATAATGGTCATCTTCTTACCCATCTTCTTCTCTGTTTCTAAAGTTTGCAGAGCCCACTGGAGAAGTTGAGAAATGGATTGCCAGTGCCAGGTATTTTTATTACAATAGGATTCTATTCAGCCATTAATTAACAAGTCTTGATTCCTTATCATTGTTTATTACTGCTAAACGTTTATATAAACAAGAAGGTGTCTGTGATTGACTCTCATAACAACCATGTTCTAGAGATCTGAATGGTCTTCTTTATTTTGATGAGATAAGATGTGAATGGTCTTCGTTATGTTATATTATGTTAGAAATCACGGTTTAGCACTCTCTTTCGGAGAGAGATTGTAGTAGTCGTCGTCGTCGTGCAGAAAATTTCAAAATATTTAGGTGAGCCATCAAGTATCAATCGTCTGGACCATTTCTAGACGCCTCTTCGGAGAGAGATCGTAGTCGTCGTCGTCGTGGTGCAAGAAAATTTCAAAATATTTAGGTGAGCCATCAAGTATCATACCTCTGGACCATTTACAGACGCCTCTCTCTTATAGGGTTTTTTTTTATATAAATGACGTTAAAAAATCTTCAAACTACATATTTATTGTCTAAAACTTTCAAATCTATTATATAAAAAAAGATGAGTTATGATGTGACATCTGAATCATAAACCACGTGAGTGGAAGAGGAGGGTGTTCCCTGTCCCTGGAAAAGCAAGGAGGATATCTAGGTAAGAAGATTTGAGCGATATACATGATACTCGCAAGTTTTAAAAGATAAATGTGTAATGTAAAAAGATTTTATGTGCTAGTGTGTGAAAAACACTATTTCTTTAGTTGCTCTTCTGTAATGAAACCAAATACAAGATGACCAATTTGGGAGTTGTTGAGCAATTCGCTGCACTAAAAAATTTTCCCATAGGTGAGTAGATGTATCTGTCAACCAAGCTCTCAAATCCACATGATGTGGTTGTTGGAGAATACTATTTTGATACAATGACAGGCCTAAATCTTGATTGTAATGAACAAACCACATGAGGATAAAAAAAGAGATCATCATGGTGACAGCAGAGCCCGGGTCCATACAGGCATCTAATAATGTGACACTAAAGAACAAGCGTAAGCATAATTGAGCACTCTTCCAGAATCTCCAGACCTAAAAACACCAACTTTCTTCCAGAATCTCTAGACATAAAAACACCTACTTGCTTAATGTTTCATATTACAAGTGTGTACACTCTGTACCTAGAAGATGCTGCTTGATAATGAGATGTCATCGATTAAAATCAGACTGCTAAATAAAGATTCCAGCAATTCAGCAACTGTTGGATCAGCCACGGATGCCATTCTGCTACTTGTAACTTTCATGATCTATTAGTTTCTGAAGAATAGCCTGCCAGTAAGGATACGATTGTGTAAAAGAATTTGATAAGAAGCAGTGTCCAAATTCACCATCATTAGGAATAATACAATACTAAAGGCAGGAAATCTGTAGTAATAACCATCTGTTAATATCACAGCATCAAATCAACTCGAAATCACAGATGATGGAGGAACTTACAGGGCATGAAGGGTATGATTTCAACCCCTGAGATAGTTCATGAGGAGATATAATCAACTTCGCAGGACGAAATTCAATAGACTGATTCCTTCCCTTGTCAGTAAAACTGATCAATTCTTGCTCCAAAAGATGTTCAAAAGCCTGCAGAGTTGTGCCGCACAATGAAAAGAAACTAAAATCATGCAAATCAAAGGAAACATTAAGTCTTCAGTTAAAAGAATCTTTTGCCCCCACCCTTAAGCAAACAGTAGTTGAATAATGGTCAGAGGTCTTATAAGCTCCATGTATGGCCTTGTACTCTGTGAAAAGCAACACGTCGGTCATCACCACGAGCGTAATATTTAGAACTGACTGTCAATTAGATTCAATTGACAACCTTTCATAATGGAGTTGAAGTTGTAAGACTGATGTTCTTTTATCTCCAATCTGTTCATGCAGACTAAAATATACAGCTCCAAGATGGATGCATCTGCTTGCACAAACCAGATGCAACGTTAGCTCATGATAAGGGTCAAAGTACATATCAAACTTTTTTGTTTCTACTAACAAGCTGCTATTCAGATCCTGAACACAAAATGCCACTTGGTAACTTTGACTGCATGACATCTATGAATGCTAGCTTGATTAAACTACTTAAACGTCAAACAAGAATATAAACCCCACGTCCCTGTTACGGAGTAAACAATTTAAAAGGTCCTTTTTTTCTGTAATACTTTATAATGGTAAAATAAACTTCTTTAAATCGATTTAATAAGTGCTACAACGATCCACTTGAACTTTTATCAATCTGAGTATATTAGTAGCTTGTATGTTCCTCCATGTTGCATGGAGATAGACGCGACGACAGGATTTTGAAGTGTGTTGTAGAGTCCAATACCTAAAGAGAGACAAAAGGGAATAGGGATAAAAAGAACCATATATATTTCAGTAAATCTTCTATATTGGATGCTAGTCATTTATATTTAAATTGATTAGTCAACATTTGCAAATTAATAATGTTTTCTACTGTGAACAATAAACAAGGGAAACTTACTTCCAATAAATTTGTTCTTGGATATATTGAACACATCTAATCAAAATGAAACTTTGTGAAAAAGGGCTTTATATATCCCATAAAAAGTTCCACATCTATCCGAACAAATAAAGAACATGAAATCATTTCCTAGAATTGACCTTGAAATAAGTTCCCTGGTGATAGCAATGAAAATCAGCTTTAACTAGCATAGCTGTAGTCACAAACCTCGCAAGCTTTCAAGCTTCGGCTCTCTCTGTGAACATAAAAGCGCATTCTTGAAGTTTTCAAGTGATAAGAATCCAGACTCAATATCCATGTAAGACACTGCTCGAAATCTATGACAAAGCTTCCAATGGATAGATTACAAAATCCAAACAAAAATTATGTTATTTAAAATATAAGGGTGAAGCTTAATATTTCAAAAAGAGAGAGAGAGAGAGTCAGAAACTTACAGAAACCTCAATAAATTGTTTATTGTACCATCAACACTTGAAAGAGAATTGAAAACTTGTTTGAACTTTTTATCTTCAATTATAGTCTGCACCATGTCAAGGGTTCTTTGCCAAACAAATTTCAAATAAAACTGACAGGAAATATAAGCTGAAGTACTCCTTTAAGTCAACTATAGCCTACATTAGACATCACCAACTAGATGCAGGAAAGAAATGGAGAATCCTAAAGCGTGAATTTTTCCTCTTAGGAATTGCTAAGACCTTGTGAAAGGTAACTCTTCCTGCTTGAATCACAAAAAATACCAATTATTGCTTTTAGAATGGTCAGAAGTGAGCCTTCAACAGTGCAAGAAGCCCAGAGACTGTTGTTTCAACTCTCATGTAAAATAATTATTTAAAACCTCGTAAATTTGATCAAAAGAAGGATACATTAATCCTCAAATTGAATTCTTTGATATATGTAGACGGCAAATTCGACTCTTCTGGCAGATATAAAAGATGCTCAAACAATCTGCATCCATTTTGGGAAGAGACAAAGTTAGGCCCAAGATAATCTGAGATGAGCATCTTTCACACAAAAAAAACTTTCCAGAGAATATAGCACGTATGAGAATGAAGAGGACCCACTTTCTCATATCGTCTGCCGATGGAGGGACAAACAACAGCTTCGTGTGTGAGAAACGAGAACGCACTCTTTTTTCTAGAAGCTGATCTGCATCCTGTGAAAGAGAAAACAGGTTGGTTTATTTCGGAAAGAACAGGTATCATATCAAGCATCCCACTTCATACCATAAAATTCATGAATGAAGAAACACTAGATTTTTTTATAGCAAAGCTCCAATCAGCGCTATAAAATTTAGCATCGGATCAGATGTCATTATATGTAACAGATATTCCATATCAATAGCGGACAGTTTGAGTTAAGCATCTTTGGCAGATCCTACCACGAATACAACATCAAACAAATATTTGATTGATAATGTAACCATGAGCTATCAACAGACACTATCAATCTCAAACCTCTTAATGCATCCATCCATTACCAAGTAAATTGTGGATTTGTTTAGAGAAGCAAATTATCTATGAGAAGGTCATCTTGGGAAGATATTGTAAACATAGGGTCAGTTTGGGAAATCAAACCTAATTAGAAAAACTAGGGCTAAAATTTGAAAATGTCTAGTGTTACAGGATGATAAAGACAATTTGATGCATTAAAAGAGGAAAAATTATGTAGAACCTTCTGAGAACAATAAAAGCCCTTAATTTTGGAAGGTTTCTACTCATAAAAACATTATGCTGTAGATAACAAGATTAAAACAGAAAAGGATCTGGACGCAACATAGAGGTCTCCAGTTGTAAAATGAGATGACATGAAAGCACTATAGAATTTCACAAATCATGTGGCAATCATGCAGTAGAATTCCATATATCGGGCACTTATAAAGCTAAAGCCATCGATAGTACTGGAATGTCAATACCGGAAGGTTAAAACATCATGCAGAAGTCTCTTGTGACTCAGGTACCCCTAATAAAAGGGTCAACAGGAGACAAATGCAGTACTATAATTATACAAAGACACGTTATATAAGGCCTTAAGCCTAGCTAATTATGAGTACTGCGTTAATACTGACTCATTTAAATACCTCAATAAAGAATTTGAATTGACCACAGAAAAAATGAAATAGAAACTTAAGCAGGGTAATTAAATTGGTGATAATTGCATAGCATCCTATGCTCACTACATCTTGATAGCAGAAAGTTAAGTAGAATACATACAAGCCACATACCAAGCGACAACTAATGCCAATAACTACAGCCTGTGAACTCAAAGTTTGCATCGCATCCAACAAACTATACAGCAACCGTTGCTTCCCCTGCAAAGGAAAGAATACTGCTAGCTTCGCACATCAGGCAATACTTATCTCAAATCTATGCCGGCATATATAACTATTAAGATGAAACTGAAAAGATGATAAAGGGTTACAAACACTTGGGCATACCTGAGTGAAGATGTCAAATTCGTCTAATAAGAATATGACTGTCTTGTGAGCCAATCCACATTCCCTGGTCTCAAATATGTGATTATACAGATAGAAGTGAAGAAGCCAAGAATAAAGAAAAGCGAAAGTGACAAGGAAATATATGTTTTCTATTCATACTGACAAAGATTCTGTACCGAGAAGCTGAAAATGCACTCACCGCATCATGCCCATCATAAATTGAGTGTTATCATCAGATGATGCCTACAGAGTATAATTTGGGCTCAAATAATGATTCATTTGATACCCTATAGGAAATGAAATTTCTGATCCTTGATCAACAAAACAGTAAGCATGTGAATAGTTCTAGACAAAAATAGTGAGGACAAGAGGCAAGAGGGTACCGCTTTTGAGAACAATAAACCGTGCTCCGAGCATAACTGCCTTGCAATTTCCTAGAAAGTTAGCACATACGCATTAGGGCCACCGAAGCTATACAAGGGCTGCTAGGTTCCTACAAGTATCATCTCATCAAAGATTAACTTCTGATATGTTTCATGAGCTAAATCTGATCTCATAGTGGGTAGTCCTCTAGCCACCCTCGCGAGAATTACCATTGACATAATAAAGGAAAAGTTGTTGTAAAACATACTTCATGATAAGTGGAGTCTAACCTTAAGTCCACAATTGTCATTGCTATGAAGCAAACCATTCAATCTGACCTGAAAAGCATTTCCCACTCAAGCCAATTACACATGTTTCCTTTAACAACAATGCAGTTTGAAAAGTACCATTCAAGAATGAGGTAATGAAGTAATACCACAGAGATTGTATCCGGATGTTCCAGCATCAGATCTGCGAGAACTAGCTCCACCACCTACAATACAAAAAATAAATAGTATGACACAAAAATGCAATTCTACAGCTTCTATCTCCATTACTCCATATTTTTTATTGGAGGGTATATACCGCAAGTTTTCCAGAGCCGCGGGGACCGAGGAGAAGGACAGAGTTGTTGCAAGCCTCGCCGATTGATTTGGAGACAAGAAATTTTAACTTGCTGAGATTAGCAAAACGAAATGCCGCTCTTTCTTTACTATGATACGGCCAAGAAATTCTAAAATAGATACCAAGCATAATTGAGTGATTTTACCTGTAGTTGGCATCTGGGGAGTTCTTGAAGGCGGAATGAGCGAAGATGGGGTCGGTGAGCCTGCTTCGTAGGAGGGCTACGGCTTTCTCCGCCGCCATCGCCTCTTGTGACTGAATGCGAGGCAAAACCACCCTAGTGGTTTGCAAACGCAAGCAAGGAGTCCATGAATCGCCCTCCTTCTGTGGCCGAAGAGAGAAAGAGAGGAGATGAGAGTGGACGATTCGCCCCTTGTTTTTCAATCATAGAAGAGAGAACGAGAGGGTAAAGCGAGTCATCTTACCGCCTCCAGAGCTCCACATTTGAGCTTACCGCTAATGCGTGAACTGCAAATACTCACATCCCCGGAGCTCGCCGCCCTCGGAACTCACCGGCCGTCGGAGGGAGAGAAGGACGAAAGAGCGAGGCCGAGAGAGAGGGAAAGGGCGTGGGCGAGGGATGAAGAGGGCGTCCGTGAGCCGTTGGATCAACAGACATATTTACCTACGGCTAAAGATATATGATTTGTTATCTACGCCGATTGATGTTATTTTAAGACCCGATTGGGCTTTTTTTAGGAGAGTAGTGGGCTTAGATTTACTAGTGGATTGCTTTTAATATTGAACGGATTATATATGAGAAAAACTGAATTCATACGTGGATTTTGGTCCTAATTTGGGTGGAGTTCTAATGAAAATAACAGCAGATTATACTGTAGCTAAAAAAGAAGAAGAAGGTAAAGTGGCATTTGATCTAACGGCTCGTATATTTGCACGGTGCATATGGCATAGCCTCTTTGAAGGGGGTGTTTGTTTTCATACGTGGATTTTGTAATTTTGAAACTCAGCTTCGGCTCAAAAAAAAAAGAGAATAAGAAGCTAATCACTCGTTTAGATGTCATTGAGTATCAAGACAGGATAGACTGATATATCTGTCAGAGCAATAGGCATTTTAGTAATTTAACAATCACTATTTGCTAATCTAATTCACTAGGGCTTTTTAAGTGATTCTTATAATTTTAGTAGGTTTTGAGAGGGTTATATGATATATAATTGATATTTAAATCTAAAGATGAGGTATATGAAAATTTAAGATTTTTACGATGAAGTTGAAAATAAATTAAATGAGTTACTCTTTTTGAGAACTTGTCTTCATTTCCTTTTTTTGGATTGAGTGGATAAAATAATATGGTATTAGAGCGGAATTTGAGAACTCGATCATTGACTCCCTTCCCTCAGTCGTGTCAGTCGCTCTCTAAATTCAATAATGACTTACAACTATCAAAATCTTCTTTAGATGTGAACCAGGGTTAGGTCACTATGACAGGGATGGATATCGCCAACGTCAGCTAAGGCCATCTCCAGCGGCCTGGCCAAATAAAAGGGCCAGACCGACACAACTGGACAGCATTAGCTTGTTTGGAATTTTTGGCAATAGTGCCCCTCCAAGGGTGTATTGAATGGCTGGCTAAACAACGAGTCAAAAGTGATTTTATAATAAACAACTTATTTCCCGCAACTGTGTACATGCTCAAAAAATGCAGTTGCCTCCAAGGGTGTATAATAAGCAACTCATTTCCGTGGGAGGAAGAACCGACGATGCCAAGCCGCTGCCTCCTGCGACAATATTCCTGGCGAGTGGCGGGTATTCCGACGTTCCTGGCGAGACCACTGGAGCCCCAAAAATGCAGCTTCTTTCCAAACTGTCACTAAAATGCTTCTTTAGTCAGGCCGCTGGAGATGGCCTAAGACACATGGTACATCACGGTTAAAGTAACTTGGTATCAGAGCTGAAGTCAACACACATATAATAATTCATCTTTTCCTAACGGCTTAAGCGTTTGATTGAGTGACTAGAATAATAATAACAAATACATGAAAATGAGAAAAACATTAAAAGATTGCCATCTATGGTGTGGTTGGTATGTGGCAGATGATATTCTTTATTAGCAGGATAGATAGACCACACTTATATTGTCTAGCGGATTAATTAGGCAAAATGCAAAAAGAATAACTTGTTTCAATTCTATTTCATGTATGTGTACCAATTAATCCAAAAACTTCAAGTTCGTAGTCTTAAATATGGAACTAACTCCTCATCGCTGATCCTATATCCAAAGATATTATCCATATTGAGCACACTAAAATATGGTTCCAATTGCTAAAATATATTTAAAACCACGTGGATTTGATCTTTGAATTAAGGATCACCAATGAATTTAACTTTCTTACATCTATTCTGCACTTCCAACATCCTCATGGATAGTCAGTCAGTACTCATCTCTTCGTAGGCTATGCTGTAGAACGTTTGGAGAAGCAACGTCTTTCAACAACCACATGCTCATAACTTCTTTTGTTCCTGGTAATCTCCTCAATGAACTATTTATAATTCAAGCGAAATTCTCATCATATCGTGTTTGAATCATTAAGCGTTTGATGTCACCTACGTAGAATATCTAATCGTCATTATTGAACAAGTCTTACACTAGAAGAACGAAGGTTTCAATCAGACTTGGAGGAATTCTATAGTAAGATGGAACGTCTACATCATTATGGTGCATCTGATGTAGGTGCCATCCAATCAAATAATGAATCAATGTATACTATTCTAAAATGTGAGAATAGATCATCTCCGAAGACATAGAATGCCATCTTCAAACATACACAAGCTTTTCGCCTGGAAAAGCTTGAGATGATCAATAGCAGATACTGTATTGCCTTGCAAATTACGTCTCGAAAGTTGGGCTGCTTCGTGGCGGCGGGATGCTTGTTTGTGCCGGTTATCTTCGTTGCATTGCTCAAGCCGGAACTTGGCCTCTGTTCCATTTGTAAGTCAACTATACATATGAAAACTCCAAGTCCAGAAACTTTCCATTGTAGAACTGTGATAATTAAGCTGTGTTATCCTTGTGTGCTCATCTTCATTTGATGTGTAGTGGATTTGGAGCTACAGAGGACAATTGTTCGTTTGCCGGCATTCGAGACGGATACAAGAGATGGTCATCTGCCAGGTATCAATTTTTAAAGTCCTAATTTTGATGTCACTTGGACATCTTGAAGAACATTTATAAGTCCAAAACTTTGTCATCGGGGATGAAAGCTTGCATTCTATTGACAACAGTACTTGGTACTTGATATGATGAATCCCTTGGGCACATAAATATGTTGAGACAATTGAATTTTCCACAATCTTTTTAGAACAAATTGAGTTCTTGATGTACTTTTGAAAGATTCTGTCACTTGTTCATAGCTTGCAAAAAACCTTATCATTTATTGATCCTTGTAGATACTACTCAATAACTTGTAAAATTTTAGGAGTCTTGCCATTGGCACAATAGATCATTGCAACTCTTGTTACAACATAAAGGATAAGATGCTAGAATAAGGCAGCTTTAAACTTAAATGTATCATGCCTAGTACTGAGTAATTCATCAATTTATTCCAGAACAATTCCAAAATTGATCTTGATGTAGGATAATAACTAGAGTAGTAGTTACCTTCCTTCATGCATGCTGAAACCGGTCTTCCCATGTAGCTGATCATGACAGAGACAGAGACAAAGACGCAACGATCCACGACAGCGAGCTGATATGCGATGATTCTGGGGATCGAACAGATGTATTCGAGATTAAGGGCGATATAAGAATTCATGGCGCATCCTCAACTATCTTTGTTGCCTCCCCTCAACCGCGCATGCAGAAAAAAGAAAATTCTCGGAAAATCAGGCCATACCCCCGGAAATGGGATTCAGCAGCAATGGCTCATGTCTCAGAATTATCTATAAACTCAACAAGCATGAATGAACTGCCTAAATGCAGCAGTACTCATCAGGCCCCCGCAATTGTCTTCTCCACAGGCGGATTCACAGGCAACATTTACCATGATTTCAATAACATCCTGATTCCTCTATTTTTAACATCAAGAGAGTTCCATGGTGAAGTGCAATTTGTGGTCAGTGACTTCAAGTATTGGTGGATATATCACAGATACAAATCCATCATAGACCGCCTCTCACATTATGAAGTAGTTGAATTAGGCAAGGAGAACACTGTTCATTGCTTCCGCCGTGCATTGGTTGGCCTCCGAAGCCACAAGACATTAGGCATTGAGTCCTCTAAATCTCCAAACAACTATTCAATCATGGAATTCAGAGGTTTCTTAAGGACAACCTACTCTCTACAAAGAGAGTATGCGACAACTAGCCCAAAAAACCAACCAGGCAAGAAACTCCGGCTGCTATTTTTATCGCGGAAAGGATCAAGATCGATAACGAATGAAGAAGAAATGGTGGCAATGGCACGAAGCTTGGGCCACGAAGTAGTCATCGCCGGACCGGAGGTTACTATGAAGCTGCAATCATTTGCAAGCATTGTGAATAGTTGTGATGTAATGCTGGGTGTCAGTGGAGCAGGGCTCACTAACATGGTGTTCCTCCCAGCCAATGCAACACTCATCTACATACTGCCCCTGGGCTTGAAACATATAGGCACAGGTGATTATGGGTCACCTGGAAGAGAGATGGGATTGAGAACTCTAGCATATGAGGTCTCCATGGAGGAGAGCTCTTTGCCAGAGAAATACCCAAGAGATCATGAGGTGTTTAAGGATCCTGGATTGTTCCAAGAGAAGCATGGATGGAATGCATTCTATGAGATATTTCTTCTAGGACAGAATGTAACTCTTGATCTTCGTAGGTTCAAGAGGGTCTTACTAGAGGCCCTCCAGCCTCCTGCCAGTTGAGTAGGATTCCTGAGAAAGGATTTAAATGCAAATACTTAGGATTGTGCAGAAGCTTGCAGATTTTGATGGCTATCTTAGGAAATGCTGCTTTAGATATTGTAAGGAGATCAAAGAAAGGCAAAGCTAAAAGTCATGCCTAAGCCTGGCCCGGCCCAAGGTTTTGGGCTTTTTTGCGACCAAGCCTGTCTAATTTATTAAATATTATTAATAACAAAAGTCTTTTCTTATCACAGGCTGATTGCTTTTTCGGGCTGAATACATGGTCAAGCCCAGCCCATGGACAGACAGAAAAGGCTGCTCAAGCCCAAAGAAATAACGAGTTGGACGAGCAAGGTTTTTGGAACTCTTAGCCCATGATTAGGTTTAGGGCAGAGTCAAATACCAATAAAGGAACCGAAAAGATCACTAACGAGTATTTCTAAATATAAATATAAGCAAGCATACGGTGGTGCGGCTTATTAGAGGTGGAGGGCACTATTTTCGGGGGCGGAAAAATAAATAAATAAATAGAGGTCCTGGATTCCCTTGTGTACAGCGAAGCGAAGTCGGCTATTCTCTCTCTATCAAAGGGCCCAAATCCCTGTGAACATAACTCCAAGCCAAACCAAACCACCAAATAATATGACTATTTGATGTAACCCGCAATCTTAATCTTTTTCTTTTTCTTTTTCTTTTTCTTTTTCTTTTTTTTTGACGAGTTGTCAATTACATATGGTCCTTATCAAATCTCGAACTTACACATTTATCTATGAAATCTTGCCAATAAGAAAAATATTTTTTGTGATTTTTGAGAATACATAAGAATGTGCTATCAACCACCATCTTATATAAAGTATATTAGCAACGGTATAAAAAAAAAAAAAAGGGAGCATGGGGTTGGGTTTGTGCATTGGGGACGCCTTAATTTTTTACACATTTCTATATATAACGTCATGAGAGGAGGCCTCTTTGAAGCAAGGAGGAGAGAAAATCCGGTCTATTGTGGTAGAATCAGATTCACTACTCGGCGTTGGCTTTACAACGGGCAAGTTTTTCTGGCCACAGGAGCTCCGGGACCTCATGTTGTCTTTTTGACGATTAGCTTCTGACTTTAACGAGATACTTTTTGTTCATATCCCTTGAGAGTTCACTCCGAGACCGATGTTTTGGCGACCTCGGTCTGCAGGAATATGCCAATCCCCCTAATCTGAGGCCTCGTTGTTATTGTTTCTTCTATTTTTTTTCCTTGTACACTCAATCTTTAGGCTCAACTAATCAAAAAAAAAAAACTCCATGTTGAATTCGAGAATAAATTTGTGAATACTAAGATTTTGGGGACAAATATATAAATTTGAGATTTTATAGGCATTCATGTACGTATGCCATTAACCCCATGGGTTCAGAGATGACCAGTTTCTAGGTCAGCAATTAAAGGCTAATTATATAATTCAAAGAAGTAGTATCTCACATATATATATATATATATATATATATATATATATAATACTAGCCTGCAGGGCAAGCAACTACCGCGCATTCATCAATGGCCAATTTTGAGTTCCTTCATGTGAATATCTTTAGCAAGACTTCTCTCCTCAAGAAGTATTCAAAGTCAGTACCACTGTTTAACAACTGTTCACTAAAACTGCTGGACGAGATATAAATAATACCACAACCACCTTATATCTTGGATGCTTCTCCGATATTAATATGATATAAACATATAATGCATATCTATATTTTTCTTCTTTAGTTAAGATGTAATCATTCATTTTGTAGCGCTAAGCCCTCCATTATTATTTATTAATGCTCTCCAGAAGCATGCATACTTCCTTGTGTACATAGTTTGAAAGTTTTGATTCCTTGGTGCATGGCTAATCAATGATAAGAACTTTCTTTGTACCGATCTCATTAATCAAAGATTAATTTGCTGGATCTCATCATGTTCCTCCAATGATCATATGACAATCTAGAGAAAAAATGTTTATATAATGGTTCATGTTCTCATCTTCCTGTCAATCAGATCTGTATGCCAAGTTGGCCATCATGCATGGAATAATTAGCCTACTCACTCAGAAGCGATTGAGAATTCTTTGGCCAGTTCTTCAATAGTTTACTGTTATCAATCAGATGCTGAGCAGTGTGACAGACATTGACTTGGTAATATATTCCAATTGCTAATGGCTGATCTCGGTAGCCTATGCTTCCACCAATTACATTCCTCCCCGTAGAGAGCTTTGGGAAGGCTTATCTAAGGTAATTAAACAGTATTGGATGAGGAGGCCATGAGGCATGACCTCCCCTTCTCGTTTGATTCTGGAGTGCATGATTTCTTTCGGTTTATTTTAGATTGTTGACTTGTTGACTTGGGTTTTTCTGAACCGCTGTTTACTTGGGTTGGGAAGGGTCCTGGTGGAGTGAAGATTTTGGAAACGCTTGATCGTGCAATAGCTAATGGGGCTTGGAAGCAACGCTTTCCATCGGCGCAAGTCAAGCATCTAAGGAGGCTTCACTCGGATCATCGGCAAATTTTGGTGTAATTAGGAACCCGTGTCATTGGTTTTGGGGTTGGCCTTTCCAGACTTGAGGGGTCATGGCCGCGAGAGTTGTGCCAGTTTTTTTGTGGGTTGTATAAAAATGAGAGACTCTCTTGGCCGCGAGAGCTGTGCTCTTTGCTAAGGGAGGTTTGCAGTATCCCTGTCAGATTCGAGGTTTCAGTTTTTAAATATGTGCATCGAGATCAGGTACATCGTGCATATAGGTTGGCTGTTCTTGGCCACACCAGGGGATGGCGAGAGTGCTGGGTCTTTGCTAAGGGATCTGAGGCGTCTCTTGATTTTCCATTTTTCGTTGTGATTGATGCTTGATATTTTTTGGGTTTTGGGTATACTCTAAAGTGAGGTTGTTTTTTTTTTTTTTTGCTGGAATTGAGCCCGAAGGCTAGATGTTACAACTCTTGATTTAATCTTACACTACGGCCCCAACACCAGCAACATGTCTTGCCTGCCGGGCGAGATCATCCGCCACTGTGTTTTCATTCCGCGCTATAAAAGTAAAAATTACTCTCCCAACGAAGACAGTTATACTCCAAATCTTTCTGAGAAATAGCCTCCAAATTTGAATGACATATCTGTCACTCATTAATGAAGTTAACAATGTTCCTAGAGTCCATCGCAATGATAACATTACGAATTCCTCACACCATCGCCTCTTCCAAAGCACGAAGGATGGCCACCATCTCCACTTCATCATAGTTGTGTGCCATAATTTTCTCTGCTAGTACCCAGGACAGTGTGTTCCTCCCAACCTCCCATCAAGCAATGTCAATTCCCGCTTCAGTAAACCCCTGCAGCCAAGCACCATCGGTTTATATCAAAGAGCCAATCTGCCGCCTGGAAGCATAGGTCGTTGGGGTTGTATGACTCCACCTCTTACTACGTCAGAACTCCCTCGCTAGTTTCTGAATGCGCCAAGCCAATGCATCCGGAGTGCAGCTATTGTTTCTCCATACAACTTCATTCCTCTCCTTCCACAATAACCAATAACAATATCCAACAATGATTTTAATCCACCTCCTAACCGCATCAGCCGATGCCAGTGTACCCATGAGATCATCCAAGCTCGAGCCACTGGTAGATGGAAGAAGAATCTCCCATAACCGATGTGCAAAGGAGAGGAATGAAGTTGTTGATACTTGATACCTTTTGGGTTTTGGGGTGATACTTGCCATAAGTTTTTTGGTCACATTTTCTTTATAACTCTTTCTAGCCTTTTGGCTCAATTATTCAAAAAAAATAAAATTGCCTTGTAAAATACCAATTTTATTGGGTTACATGTGCAGTTGCCATTCATGTCCACTGTTCTCCATTGAAGTTGCCACGCAAATTGGGGTTTTTTAAGAAGATCCTAACCTGCAATAATTAAGGCTTCTAAAGGTCCTTTGAGGCTGGACATGTGCAATCTTGATTAGTGTCATCCTTCTATAGTTCTTGCAGATATTGGTGACCCTTATTCTCATTTATGAGTTATTTTTGAGTTAAGCCACACAATGGAGGCTTTTAAAGATCTGCATGCAAAATCAGAGCTCCATCATATCAAAACTCCCTGAGGAACAGGCCCATGCTCTAGAAACATATAGCTCTGCTCCCTTGCTTGCCGTGTACTTTGCAAGGCACTCGATGCCAACTTTGCAAGCTTTTGGGGGGAATTTGGGAACAATAATAGCAAAAAAAAAAGTTTCTTTGGCATTGTAAGCTTTGGACTTCACGGGAAAAAGAAAACCAAACAAAAATATGTTGCATTTTTTTGAAGAGATGAGTCCGAAGGCTAATAAAATCAGGAGTTACAACAAGCTATCAAGCATTCCCAGTCTATTCTCACGACACCAAACAAATGAAGACCCAGAACAAAAATATATTGCATGTCTGCACTGTTATTATGTCATCCAATGTGCTCTTTGAAAGCCTAAGGTACCGTAACCTATGAGGCCATGAGAGATCTCTATTTGTTTTTGTCCTTCATAAGTAGGAGGGATGTGGATTAACTTTGAAGGTGGTTTTAAGCATAGATTTCACCATACCTCTTTTTTTTTCTTTTAATTAGTTGAGCTTATCACAATTGCATACTCTTATACTGAATTAATAAAATATATAAACTCACCCTTTCTCAACAATTTAAGTTTTGGTGGAGTGATTAGAGTTAAAATAGTAGAGTATGTCTCATGTGGTCCGCTCCTTTAATTAACACTTTCTACATTTAAAGGTTTATGACAAAAGATTGAACCGATCAGAAATTAAAGGCTGCTAATTAGTCTTGATTCTGTGTTCACACATCTTTTTTTCCCCAAAAAAGCAGGTTAGACTAAATTATAAGAATATAAATTTGTACTTTGTTAACAATTTAAACTTTTGGATTGAATGGTTAGAGTTAACATGATATTAGAGCTGAAAACATACCGTCTTTAAAAATTGGATCAACAACTTTTTATTAATTGATGCAAGAAAATTTCTTAATTTTTTTTCTTTGTTTCCCATTATGCCTCTAATGTTTGGACAAGATAATTTATTTCCGGATTGAAAAATTGGATTTACAAGAAGCAATGATCTAAACCTGTACAATAACAAATGTATTATAAGCTTTGTGATTAAGGAGGTTTTATTTCTTGTCTCTTTCTCAAATCAAATATTAGCGGCTGGTAATAATTTGAAGCTATATATATATATATATATATAATGACACAATCATATTGTAGTAAATCAACAATAACACCAATAGTAGGACTGATCAAAAACTATTTTCTCCATAGAAAGTTCATATAAATGCCCTAGTTATGTAATAAGAGAAAAAATAAAAACAAAAAACTAATGCCTAACATATATATTAGATTAGCGGATCCCCGTGCAAATTGCACGGTTTGCCAATCACACCCACCTCTATCATTATCTCTTCCGTAACCACCCTCACCACACCCAACTCTTCATATACGAATGAATTTAGTTATTTTTAGAAATAACTAAGTTCGTGTGATGTGGGTGATTCTAAACCATCTGATATAAATCTTCTAAACTTTTATAAACCGTCTGATATAAGTAAAATCCTGTCTTATATAGATAGACCAGTGTGGTGGCACGGCTTTTCATTTATGGAGTGATTCTAATTTTCGGTTATGTGGTGTTAAAGGGTATTACCAGCATATCCACTAACTCTCTCTCTCTCTCTCTCCCTTTGGATAATGGAAATCCTCTTCACCGTGGAATATAACCTTGTTCTCTCTCCCCCCCCCTGCCTATAAGGTTGATGAGCTATACATCCATTTACAACAATATATATGATATGATAGAATTATAGGAATGCCATGGTAGGTGTATTGTCAACGTCCTCCTTGGTGGCAAAGATGTTGACACCAACCACCCTTCGGAGATTCCACCAAGCCACACATGGTCATGAATCATGATATACCCTAGCTAGTTCCACCCTCATGCCAAAATACAGCCATCTTTCAACACATAAAACATAAAGCCTCTACCCCAGGAGACTGCAAAGAGAGAGGAAGACTATAGGTAGCTGGCTGGCTGGCTAGCTATAGGAGAGAATTAAGAAGATGGCCGAGAAGAAGGCGAGACACGAGAGGATGACGCTCGCTAATTCATGGTGGAGATCATTCTGGGGCACCGTCGGAGCCATCACTCCGCGGAAGGTCGGCTTCGTGGCGGCGGTAGGATGCCTGGTCCTTTCCTTCGGCTATCTGTCAGCCCTCAGGCTAAGCATATTGGATCCCTCCTCTAGTGAGTCTTCGGAGGTACCTTGATTATTTACATGCAGAAACCCTAATAATTTTGAGGTTGTGATCGATGAACTATATATATATGAAGAATTCTCAGTTGATGTTCAGGTGTCCATGCATGCAAGAGTGCATATAGAAGCTGTTCATCATGATCATGGGAGCTCTTCTCATGAATCAGGTAATTAGTGATTTATATGTATATGACTTATATATGTTTCATATAATTTGCAACTATATTAATTGTTTCTTGTAGTAGCTAGCTAGCTAGCCCTCGGGCTCAATTAATCAGAAAAAAAAAACCTATATTGTTTCTTGTAACAATTTTGTAGACCAAATAAGAAAGAAAGAAGGTAAGGGATGAGAATGGTGATGAAGATGATGATGTTAACGTCTAATAAAGTTTGGAAAGAGTTAAAAGCAATTGGAAGATGTTGAAATGGATCATTGACTTTTAGCTGGCCTTTAATAATTAATGTCTTGAATATTAAGTAATTACTATATATATATATATATAGACACACATATGGATCTACATAGAACGTACACCTAACATCGAGGAAAATTAAAAGATATTTAGGAATTTATTCTATAAAAGTTGCGAGAGTCCGTTCTCTACGCAACACATGGATTTAATGAATGTGGTCTAACGTAGAATTTGGGAAACCGGGTGAAAGGTTGCAAATGGGAATTGATCAATCAAATCAAATGAAGTAAACTATTACCTAAATGTGTGAACCGATGTATATTGGTCGACAAATCTAGATGAGTTCAAAAAGTGTGTGCCATGTATACATGTGGCTGCAAAAAATGATAATAATAATAATAAAAATGGAAGTCGTGCTATATAGCTAGCTAGGATTCACATTGGGCTCACAGTGTCACAGACAGCACAGCATGATGCATTGGGAAATATTAATTAGAACACACACTTGCTTGCAATACACTATACCCCAATTTGGAGCGATTGCAAAGGATCGATACAATACTGTTATCATTTTATTATTATTGTTGTTGGTATGCAAATAGCCTCATATCTTATGCCTATATTGCGAAATTTTCAAGGCCTCGTGCTTGCTAAGGGGTGCATATATATGCTCTAGATTTCAACCCTTGACTTGGTTCATTGATCTGAACAAACTGATCTAAACTGACTAGCCTATTCATTAATTTGACTTGACATACATGCATGCATGCAGACCCGGCGAATAAAAATGTGATACATATCATCCTTATATAGCAGGATGGTTAAGAAGTGTATTTTTTTTGTCCCAATGACATCCTATGTGGCGAGGTTTATCTTATGTGGCTGCTGATGTGAAGGGGGTAGTGGGGGAAGAGGGAGTTAGGGGGTTAGTGGGGAGTTATGAGGGGAGATGGTGGTTACCTTGCTAAGTGGCAGGGGACCCCACTAGCATATATATATGATTACTACTTTTATTTATTTATTGAGCCTATATTGCCCGATATTAGAAGAGCAATTGCCTACCGTGTATGATAAACTTTTTTACAAATTACTTGGCCGTATATATAACCATTATATATAGGTGAGTCCAAAAGTAATTCCTTGCATAAGCTGATGCCACAGGCTCAATCCTAATCTGATTTGGACGAGGGCCAACCTTAGTGACCCGGTGGGCCATGATTCGAATAGGGCAATCAAGAGGTTGTGGTGCCCTTGGCCTGACCCAGCCCAAGCATGATGCATATAGGCCAGGTCTGGTCTGCCTATGCCCGGACATGAATCCAGATCCACGGATGGGTCGGCCCATGAACACCCCCAGGCTGCATATCAAGCCCCAACATTATGC
>OY986970.1:26634494-26659449 GCA_963920575.1 Narthecium ossifragum | reverse complement strand
GAAAGAATCGTGTACTTGATGTAGAGTAATTTGAGAGCATAAGCATGTCTTAGGTTTTCTTCCTTAGTTATTAGATACACTAAGATATACACATAAATTAAAAGTTACACATGTTTTGAGACTTTGAGTATTCTTTCATGATGGACTAAAATTGTGCATCTAATGCAGGAAATGAGAGGAGAGGAATGCTGCGTCATTGGGAAGAAGGCAAAGATCAAGATAACCCAACTGAAGGTAAAGCTGCTTTGTAGTTGAATAGATATCTTGACATTATTTGCATGCTTCACAGTTATAATCAATTGTATGCTCATAGATATTAAGTTTGTCTTTACACAAAGCACCACAAAAGGCATAAAAATGATATTATATGTACCAGAATTCAATCAAAAAATCATTCACGCTTGAAAGCTTCCTACAATTTTGAATTAAGAATCAGAATAGTATCAACTCGAGTCTAAAGCTTCCAAAAGATCCCAACTTATAACACAATTGTGGATAAAACTCATTAGTTCCAATTTAAATGTACTTTGATCTCATCTAAACTACCTAAGGATATGCTTGTCCTAGATCTATGATGTTTCAAAAAACTACCATATAAACAGATCAACTTTCTAAGTTATTCTTTAAATGGTTCTAGTTGTTCACATAGTTTCCACCATTTATCTTTACCACAATTATCGTCCCAAATGTAGTCACTTATATTATATCCTAGTCCAGCACCTCTCATCTGGGCTTGAATGATTGATGAGTCCTAAATCATGAATATCATAATAAAGGAGTAGACTAATGGAGACGAAATTCGAGCTCGTGAGCTCTGCTGAAAGAAGTGAAAACCCATATAGGCCAGGCTGAAGCACTCATGTAAATAGAGTTTGCATATATGATGTCACATGCATAAGACAGCAAAGAGTCGAGGTAGAAAAATACATCAGGACAAGCAATTTCATGATTTCATTCTATAGCAATCCAATTGGTAAAGCTATTGCATGCTCAATTGTTTTGACCTATTGGTATTCATCTCTAATGACTTCTCTAAAAATGAAATTAATTGATTCAACAAAAGAAACTTGATAGCATATGTTTCTAGCAAAAATGACTTTTTCGAAATTTTAATTAAAAACCACTACTTCTTCTCCTTGATGTTAGCATCTATGTATAAACTACATGTGATACAAGGCAGAGTCACTGATTGCTATTCCTTGTGCTTAACATATCCAGAAATGAAGATGCCCGAAGTACACATTTCAGAAGAAAAAGGAAACACAAATGACTCGATGACAGGTACTAGTAACACATTCACCAAACAAAAAGGTTTGAATACTTTTAGGTCTGTCTGCAGCTAGTTGCAACCTTGACATTATTAGATCAAGTTCGATTCATGGAATGAGTAATGCTAAATATTCTCATCCTCATTGCTTCATAGTGAATGTGGAATTGTCGATGAATACAAGTGTAGGTGCTCAACCCATTCAAGAAGATGGAAGCACTTCAAGTAAAGCAGGTATGTGTCGTTCAATTAGCTCAGAATTCAGAAAAAATCTTTTCCTTTTTCAAAACACAGATAGAGGTCTTAATAAACAGGGCCCTCCAACATGAATAAATATGCACATCCATATTTATGATTTCATGATTTCTATAGATGTAGACCCAAAAGATGGAGATTTTGTATCTGGCTTTGTACCATAATTGTTAATTGTCTGCTCTGAAAAGTATATAGAAGCTTGGATGATTAAAGCTGAAACAAACACGGATCCAGTTTTGAGATGTCAAATAATGAGTAAAAATACTGGATCCAGGAAACAGCATTAGGACATCTTGTTTTTCATAATGGAGGATTTCATAAACCACATGAAGTCCTGAACTAAGAAAGCATTTTTTTTTCTTTGGGACCATAGAATTCAGTCCAATGATATAAAAAATGTAACAATAATAGCTTTTTGATGCAGATAGTAGAAGAACAAGTCTGACTCCAGCAGTAACAGAAGTAGAAGATAACAAGACAATAGCAGGTGAAGTCATACTCAAAGTTTGAACTTTGTCCATAGCTTATTTAGGCCAAAGAATAGAATTTAAAGTCAGGTTAACTTGAGACATGCATTTCATACAAAAGAATACAGAAGTATTACAAAAGATCCATATAACCATCAGGAAAGATCGAGAGGGCAAAGGAACTAATTAAGAGTTATTGCACACAGCTGGTTTTCTTCTACAATGTCATGTGAGTTCAGTAGCTTCTTATGTGTAGTTAATGCAAAGTGCAGCGAAGTCTCCCTCAGCATAGAGAAGTGTAAAATTAATATAAGCACCTTCAGATGGCTACAAACTCTTAAATTTGGCAAATTCTGGCATCAAGTATTGCTAGAATTCAGTAGATAAGGACAAGGGAATGAAAAATCCAACACTTGATGTAGAGTAATTTGAGAGCATAAGCATGTCTTAGTAGGTTTTTCCTTGGCTCTTAGCTACACTAAGATATACACATAAGTTAAAAGTTACACATGTTTTGAGACTTTTAGAATATTCTTTGATGATGGACTCCAAATGTGCATATAATGCAGGTAATGAGGGAGGAGAAATGTCGCGTTATTGGGAAGAAGGCAAAGATAAAGATAACTCGATTGCAGGTAAAGCTGCTTTGAAGTTGAATAGACATCTTGAGATTATATGCATGTTTCACATATCATAACCAGTTGTATGCTCATAGAAATCAAGTTCTTCTTTACACAAAGCACTGCAAAAGGCATAAAAATAGTATTATATGTATCAGAATTCAAACCAAAAATTATTCATGCTTGAAATAATACGAGCATGAGCTTCCCACCTTTTCGAATTAAGAATCAGAATAGCATTAACTTTATTCTAATGCTTCCAAAAGATTCTAAATTATGGCATAACTGTGGATGTGTTTTATTGACCTAGTACTATCAATTTTTATGCAGGTGCCAATGTGATGAACTCCCCAACTACTTCAGAAGATAAGGAAGATGGAAACGAAAACTCCCCAAATACTTCAGAAGATAAGGAAGACGAAAACGAAAACTCCCCAAGTACTTCAGAAGATAAAGAAGATGAAAAGGAAAACTCTGTGTCAGGTAACCCTAAGTCATAGTGATAGTAAATATACTCACATTTGTATGTTTGCCCCTACTTGATGTCCCATAACAGAGTTAGAACTGAGAGAATGGACCCAACTTTGCAGTAGTGACATGAGCCTATCTTAATTTCATCCTAGATGATGTACTATGACTTTAGTGAATAATGAGGTGAACTCTTGCTAGACATGATCTGTATACTAGCCCAAAAGAATGCAATTGTAGCATCTATTTTCAATGTTCTCAATCTCAACTCGTTTCTTTTATCAAAACTGCAGAGAGTTCAGTTTCAGCCAGCAAGGTTGAGTGTGATTTCAACAGTACGGTGACAGATACTTGCATAATGCACGGCGATATCAGGGTTGTTGGACCTTCCGCCTCTGTCATTGTAGCTTCGGCATCACAAGCAGAAAACACGTGGAAACTTAAACCATATGCTCGGAAGTGGGAATCAAACACCCTGGACCTCATTAAGGAGGTAACTGTTAGAACATCAAAACAACCAGAAGATATCCCTCAGTGCACTTTGAATCATAGCATTCCGGCCGTCATCTTCTCTACCGGCGGTTTCTTAGGCAACTTCTTCCATGACTTCGCCGATGTTGTAATTCCACTGTTTCTGACTTCACGCCACTATAACGGAGAGGTTCAGTTTCTGGCGACTAACTACAACAGGAAGTGGATTGACAGGTATCACATGGTACTGAAACGCTTATCTAACTATGACATCATCAACATGGATGAGGATAATAGGGCGCATTGCTTCAAAACTGCTCATGTTGGCCTTGAAAACCACATTGAATTAGGCATCGATGCATCTAAATCGGTACACGGATACTCGATGGGCGACTTCAGAGACTTTGTAATGTCTTCCTTCTCCCTAAAGAGGAGGTTTGTGAGGAGAACAGACTTCCAATCTGGGAAGAAGAAGCCTAGGCTGTTGATCCTATTCCGGCAGAAATCAAGATCATTCACAAACAAGAAAGCAGTGATCTCCATGGCGCGAAGCTTGGGATTCAAAGTGATCGGCGCGGGGCTTGAGGAGATGAAGGACTTGTCACAATTTGCAAACCTCGTGAACTCCGCTGATGTGATGATTGGAGTGCATGGAGCTGGACTTGCCAACATGATCTTCCTTCCAACTAATGCAACACTTATACAAGTAGTTCCTTGTTGTGGGATGAAATGGCCTGCTTGGCATGACTACGGGAGACCAACAGCTGACATGGGAGTGCGATACTCGGCCTACGAGATAGAAGAAAGAGAGAGTACTCTGAGAAAGATATATCCAAAGAATCACCCTGTTTTCAGAGATCCTGATTCTATTCATCACCAAGGATTCAGTGCCATTTGGCAAATTTATCTCACCCAGCAGAATATAAAGCTTAATTGCGAAAGGTTTAAGCCTGTATTGCTTGAAGCCCTTCAGTTCCTCTATCAGCAGAACTAGGAACTCTGCCTGACTGGTTTATTTGATTCATATCTTTTTCTTCATGACTTCTTCACTTTAGAATGTAGATTTCATCTGAAAGTAACTTCTAATAGGCCCAGTACCTTGTAATAAGAAAGAGACAAGGCATTACTGATTGGCCAATTGATTAAAATAGCAAATTTTGTTTCAAAATGTTTCAAATATCAGACTTTTTTTCTTTGTAACTTCTTCACTTTCCCTCTCTCATTGTAATAAGAAAGAGACAAGGCATTACTGATTGGCCAATTGATTCAAATAGCAAATTTTGTTTCAAAATGTTTCAAATAGCAGACTTTTTTCACCCCCCCCCCCCCCCCCACACACACACACTCGACCTCTCTCTCTCCCCCCCCCCCCCCCTCCAGAATCATTCGGGCTTCCGTCTCAATTGAAAGCTAATTCAAATCTCTTTTTCATTTCTGTAATCAACCAAAGAGTCCGCTGTTAACTTTTTCATTCCAAATTCAGACCTTTAACCCCTCAGAGGAAAAACAACAAACATTTAACCCGCAATCTTTCATCTCAGCTCCTATTTGTTACATTCAAACTAGAATTGCAAATTTGTCATGAATCAGGCTGAATTCTTTAGATTGCCAAAGGACTATGCTTGCCAAGTTCTCAGTTAGTAGCATCCAAACCGAGTGGCATGAGACTGCATAAGAAGTTGAGAACTATCCATACCTCATTGTGATCCATTTATATCCACCATCCATCATCGATCCGACGGGATGAATGACTTGGGTCCCCCACAGCTCCAAAAACCGATAACAAGGTCGCATCAAAGGCTGCCACGTGTGCAAGAAGAGCCTCTTGCAACCAATAGCAGCAGATATCTCTTATCCAATCCTCTTATCCGCCACCCACACAGATATCACCCTCTCTCTTCCTCACAAAAAGCCATCTATCTCACAAGAAGAGTAGAGAGTAGTAAAGGAGAGGATCTCGAGTGAGAGATTAGAAGTAATTAGGAATCATGGCAGCGTCTCTACAAGCCGCCGCGACGCTGATGCCGGCGAAGCTCGGCGCCTCCAGGCCACAGCAGCAGCAGCTGAGATCCTCCCAACACCTCGCTAAAGCCTTCGGCTTCGACAACGCCGGCGCCCGAGTCAGTTGCAGTGTTAACTCCGACGTCCGCGACCTAGCCCAAAAGTGCGCCGACGCCACCAAGCTCGCCGGCTTCGCCCTCGCCACCTCCGCCCTCCTCGTCTCTGTAAGTCTAAACAATACAGTAAGATGATTAGCAACGAGGATAGACATGTTTATTAGATCTTGATGATGGCATTGGCACCATACGTAGGGAGCGAGCGCCGAGGGGTTCCCGAAGCGGCTGACGTACGATGAGATCCAGAGCAAGACGTACATGGAGGTGAAGGGCACCGGGACGGCGAACCAATGCCCGACCATCGAGGGCGGCGTGGACGCCTTCGCCTTCAAGCCGGGGAAGTACAGCATGAAGAAGCTCTGCCTAGAGCCGACGTCCTTCACGGTGAAAGCCGAGGGGGTGAACAAGAACACCCCGCCGGAGTTCCAGAAGACCAAGCTCATGACCCGGCTCACCTACACCCTCGACGAGATCGAGGGCCCCTTCGAGGTGTCCTCTGACGGCACCGTCAAGTTCGAGGAGAAGGACGGGATCGACTACGCCGCCGTGACCGTGCAGCTCCCGGGAGGAGAGCGCGTCCCCTTCTTGTTCACAATCAAGAAGCTGGTGGCGTCCGGGAAGCCGGAGAGCTTCGGCGGGCCGTACTTGGTGCCGAGCTACAGGGGGTCCTCGTTCCTTGACCCCAAGGGCCGTGGCGGGTCGACCGGGTACGACAACGCGGTGGCGCTGGTGGCCGGAGGGAGGGGAGACGAGGAGGAGCTGAAGAAGGAGAACATCAAGGACCCGTCGTCGGGGACGGGGAACATCACGCTGAGCGTGATAAAGAGCAAGCCGGAGTCCGGGGAGGTGATCGGAGTGTTCGAGAGCCTCCAGCCGTCGGACACCGACCTCGGCGCCAAGGCTCCCAAGGACGTAAAGATCCAGGGCATCTGGTATGCCCAGCTTGAGTAGAAGATTAAGAAGGACCCTTTGTTAATTTTTGGATTTGTGGGGGTGATGTTTGTGAATCACCAACCAATGGACTCCATCTTGTCATCATCTTTTTACCGGTGTTATTTTCTTCTTTTCTTTTAGCTGAAACTTATGAATATATCTAATATATATATATATATGAAGTGTATTAATTTGTTTACAGATGGTGGGGGCCGGTTTCTTGATCTTGGTTTCATGTCTGCAGTACTCTTGTAGGCTATGTTGGGAAGAAGACTATTATCTTCCTAACGGACAAATGGAGAAGCTCAATTATAAGAATAATAGCATTCAACGATGAAAATATCAAACCAACGATGCAATTATTAGAAGGGCGCTGATTTGTATACATGTTGACGTGGTATATGCATTACACATGACTGAATCGATAGTGGATTACCGATTCTTTCATATGGTCCATCGGTAGAATCTTTCATGTAGTCCATTTGTAGTGGTCTACCGATGGACTACTTGAAAAAATCGGTAGGCCACTACCGATTGAATTATTCATCTAGTCCATCGGTAACTCACTATCGATGAACTCTATCAACAAATCGGTATCTCATTGTCGGTACAATTCAATCGGTAGTGAGTTACCAATTCATTGATCTAGTCCATTGGTACCACTACCGATGGATTAGATGGAAGAATCGGTAATGGACTACCGATCATGCGACATGTGCATTACACATCCCACCTGTCCATGTATACAAAACCTTATTCTTAACAGAAATTTCCTATAAGATGATGATTAAAAAAAAAGAAATTTTCTAAAAAGATCATTTTTCTATAAAAAAAAGGGTTGTTTCGGGTTTCTCCGTTGGTCGACTTTACATGCAATTGTATGGCCAAACTCAAATCGTATAATTTTTTAAATTAAAAGATCAAATTGACATGATTTATATTTAAATGAGCGAATTAAAACTTAACCCAACTTGAGTGTAATAAAATGAATTTAATCCTGTGTTGGTTTGATACAAAATAATCAAAATTATTTTTTTTGTTCCTTATTGAATCCGTTATATCACATTTCAATTTATAACTTTACTCTCTATTAATGAGAAAGAAGTATTAGAATACTTCATCTTTATATTCTTTTAGTTGTTAATAATCCAAAAGACTTACTTTTAATTCTATTACCCTTAATTAATCCTAGACCCAATGTTGTCATTGTATGTGGAGATTAAAAAAGAAAAATCCGTAATAGAACTTCTATAAATTAGAAGGAGAAGTTAAGAACTTATAATAATCCCATAGTCCATTTATTATAAGTTTTATTTAATGCATAGCCTCGGATGCAAGCAATTTTGCAGGTATGGTTTGATGTGATCTTGGCATATATGAAGACATCCAACACAAGAATGGGAGCATAATAGTTAAACTAGGTGGTGTAACATGGTCAAAACCAGCCCCAAAATTTCGCCCATCGATGGCGCCAAGGAACCCCGATTGCGTAGCCTACACGACACACGACACACCCGCCCGCGCCCTACGTACCACGCATGTCAAGCCTATGCTGCACTTGCACGTCAATCCTAACCTTGACCAACCTTACTTCCTCTTTTGTGCACAATCACGAGCACACACATAAGAACAAACGTATGAGGTAAAGGGGAGAGATTCTAACTTTTTTATTGACCAATGATTACAATGACACTCTTCTCTCGTCCCCAATCCTTTAGAGTACAATCACTCTCAACTCAAAACCCTAATCAAGACCCATGCCTTAACCAATGCCTCAATCTGACGATCTCTCCCAAAATCTATATGCATCTCCCTTTACATGCCCCCACATCCAACCGCCCTCCTCTTTATATAGAGGTGAGGTTCAAGACTTTCCTTCGTAGGGAAATCTCATAATCCAAGCCAAGTCCTATGATTTCATGCTTATCTAAACCTCTATCTGTCAATCAACAATGTTCCTTTCCTTGCCGGACTTTCGCTTGCCTTAGGACTTACCAAAGATAGCCACAATCCAAAACCACCGCACCATGACTTGGAATAGGACTCCGATCATATTCTTGCGTGCCAAGTATCTTTTCTCCATACCAAAACTCTTCTTTGTCACGTCATAGCATCCCTAGGAACGAGTCCTAGTGGAACTCCAAGATTTGCTCGCTCGGAATTGCTCCAAAGGCCAACCGCGTCATCCAGCCGTGTCATGGCTCACCAAGTCCTAGTCGGACTCGGACTCGGCCTGCAAAGCGCGTCACGCCATGCGCTTTTGCTCTAGTGCCTGCGCCTGCGCTCTGTGTGCGTGTGACCCGCTCGCTTGACTTGCTTCTTCCGTGCGGCCGTGCCATAGCACGCCAACTTGCTTCTTGGCCCGCATCATGACATGTTTTTAGCTTGCTATCATCCTCCATGACTCGTGGTGCCGACCCCGCGTCATGACTTTGACCCTTGGCCACGCCATCTCCAAATGACTCGAGTCAAGTCCGTGTCAAGGGCTCGCAGCCTTGACAGTGGACGGCCCATGTGACTTCATGTTGATCACATGATATTTCATAACTCAACTTGGATCATGCATCGTCATATACATGATAGAATGCATTGGATATTATATAATAGACTAATGGATTCCCGTGTCCCTGACACGGTTTAATTGATTGGTCATGATTAATCCACGATTTATATATTTTAATGAAAAAATACAACATCTCCGTCTTTATGCGGATGCCACAACCTTCTGCATGCAAAGAGGGTAATGACATGCCTAAAATAACCACCCCCACAATCTCTTAGGACAAAGATAACCGTATTTTAGGAATAACTGAACTCATGTGATGGGGGTGTTTCTTGACCTCTAGATAAAACTCTTCTAACATTTTATGAGCCGTCAGATATATAAGAAAACCATGTCTTATAAGATTAGATTGGCCCCTCCATCCGACGGCTGCAATTTACACGGGTCGATGAATTGGTGCATATTGCACCGTACCCACCCCGAATCCCGTGCAACCCAACCATGTTAGTGCTGACTTGACTCAACCCACTTCTCTCGCCCTTGGCGGTCATAATAATATCTAGAACATCTCTAAGCCCCGCCTCACCTCTTTGGGCCAGTGAGGAGGTTGGGGTAACCCGAGGCAAGAAGAGATGGGAAGCGCGGCTCTGCTCTCCCACCTCCACCTCTGCGACCTGCGCCGCCCGAAACCATCGGAAAAGAGTTGCAATCCCCGGAGAGTCATGTTTGAAGCCCTCCCGCGCTTGGCCACGATCGCAAAGCCAAGAAGGGAACCCCTCCTCTGCTCCGCTGTCGGGGACGCCGAGCAGAGCGAGCCTCGGGAACAGCAGCAGCAGCAACAGCAGCTGGGACGCGTGGGAGCCGCCGTGGAAGAGAGACCTGGTATCTTATCTACTTGTCTCGCTACCGTCTAGATGCTCTAGAATTAAGGTCGTAGTTGGATGGGTTTAGTTGGGGCTTTATAGAGAATAGAGCTGCATGTACTGGATATATACATGTCTTAACTCCTTCAAGAGATTTTATGAGTTTAGAACTGGTTGTCGATCTTAGAACATTATAGATTTTAAGCTGGTTTAATCTGATTTTTGTCACTTGTGAGGTGGAAAGTGATGTAATCTTAAAACTGAAAATTGACAAAAAAATTCCAGGATTTTGGTTTTGTGGAAAGCACTACATTAGATTGCCCAGGATGAAATTTTTGTACAAGAATATGATAGAGCAACATGTGTTTGAAAAAAACACAGTAGTTTGGTTGGTGGATATCTTTTTAACTTTATGTGGTCATTCATGCCTTTACTCGGTTGATGGGCTTCATGAAAAAAGATCAATAGGAAGCATATGATTTTGAACGCATTACTTTGCAATTGGAAGGATATTAGGATCTGTGTAGCGATGGAAGATGGGATGTAGAATCCCTTAAAGTTGTTAGTGAGATATATTAGGAAGTGTCCATTAAGGAAATGAAGATTACATATTTTTAATTTCTCTCCCTAAACACTTTGCCTTGATGTTGCTTCGTGTAATTCCTAACTATGTTCTTGTGGTTTTGGTTATACTTATTAAGTTTCTATAACAATTGAGCACACACCAGGCCTAACTTGATCCTTCATATGCTCAACAATTGGGTGATTAACATGGGAAATTGTTTAAGACGTGAGCCTTTTTCCATAAAATATACCTTTCTATCAATATCATTGAAGGCATTTGCTTGGCTTATATTTATTCCATGGCTTGAAATGAAGACTACTTCATGACATACTTTTAATTTATTTAGCTAAACATTTTACCTTGATGCTATATTGCTTCGTTGTATTTCCTAAGTAAGTTCTTGCGATTTTGGTTCTACTTATTGCATTTTTTATAATAAATTCGGTACACACCAACTCAAATGTCAACCTTCACTCGGTCAACAATTGGGCAATTAATATGAGCAAGCACATCACAGTAGGGTTTAGAGGAGTCTCCAAGATGTTTGAATTCCTTATAAGCTCTGGGAAAATGAAGACAAATAAACATAAGAGAGAAAGCTTTCATTGAAAAAAATCTCCAAGAATTTCTACCTTCAACTAGATTGATCCTTGTAAAGAAATCTGCCTTGGAGCCATGAAGGACATTGACTGAGATGAAGCTTGAAATATACGATATATAATCATTATACACCGAAAATGAAAGAGAACGAAAGAAGCTTTTTGTTATGCCTTTAGTAGCATCAGAGAACTATCCGAACCTGAAGCCGGACAGAATTGAACTCTTTTAGTTGATTCTATTCTCGGCCATAAATGATCAGCATTATGTTAAACAAACTCCACTCGAAAGTTGTGGCTTTCAAGAGTTGTGGGATGATAAAAAAATAGGGAAATGGGTAGTTAAGAATTGGATCACAACCTCCTTTGTTTACTCTACATGTAATAATATGCTTCTCGCCTTGGATTCTATCCAAAGATTAGTTCGACGACTGTATTTTCTGAAACAGTTCTTTGGTATGCACAATCCACTGGCTTTCATCTTAGCCATGAGTGCTACGTCATGGTTTATGGGATTAGCTTGGTGCAAAGTGTGATTCTGGTCTGAAAAACTGTCAGTAGTCTTTTGTGCTTTTATTGTTACGTTCGTGTTATGGAAACTATAAACACATTGTCACAGTTAGTTTTTTTTTTAATTCTGTGGTCTCTTAGTTCTTGCTGAGTCATGTCCTGTAGAAAACATTTAGTGTCATCAGGTCCAAGGTCATTCTCCAATATTTGTAGATGACCTTAGAATAAAATGTGGTGAGAGCTGAGAACCACTAAATCCGACATTATATGTATCAAGCAAATGTTCATAAGTTGTGCATCTGGTCTTGAGGATCCATATTCCTTCCGATAACTTTTCTCCATGCCTTCCAATTATTCCGCAGATTTTAATCTTATGCACGGTCCTTTGTTAGCCATTTGAGACAGTGCAAAATTTTCATGTTTTTCCATGCAAAGATGTGCATTAACATATTGAAGGTTTCCTTGAGCACTTGTCAAGTAGTTTACTTTTGGTTTCATTGACTTGGTGCTTAATCTTCTTCTCAGAGTATCTCAACCTCCATCATATTTGACTCTTAGTTTTCCTACTTGAGAATTCTGGACATTTACCTTCTTTAAACTTATTGTATACCTATTCATAATACTGGGCTATTTGGTAACTTGCAAGAACAAGCATTGGAAAGTTTAAGTGAGGAGAATGGGGGAAGTCCACTTTATGATTTTCTTTATCCAAGCAAAGATCTTCTTCCAGATGATAAAGAGATGAGCATCTTTGACCATTTAGAGGAGCTTCGCCAGAGAATATTTGTCTCAGTTTTGGCTGTTGGAGGTGCTATCCTTGGATGCTTTGCTTTTTCTAAGGAACTAATTATACTTCTTGAAGCACCTGTTAGTGTTCAGGGTGTCCGCTTCCTGCAACTATCTCCAGGCGAGTTCTTCTTCACGACTCTGAAGGTAGCTTATCTGAGCGCCAATGCTTAAGCAGTTTATGTAATACAAATATCCTGAGATAATGTGCTAGCAAACAAAGATTGGAAGGGGCTATTGAAAAATGGCCAATTTGTGACAGTTAATCTGAAGAAACTCGCACCACTTCTAAAGTTGGATCTTGCTGCTTTGGGACTAAGCTTGAAATTATTGTTTTGCTTCCTGTTTAATGTCTCTCTCATGTCTCACTTGACAATCTAGTTAGAAATTGAAAGATGATACTGCTGCTTAATAGATATGTGCATCTGCTACACAGGTATCAGGCTACTGTGGGCTTCTTCTAGGGAGTCCTATTATTCTATATGAGATCATAGCGTTTGTTATCCCTGGTTTGACAAGGGATGAAAGGAGGTTCTTAGGACCAATCGTTCTGGGCTCTTCAGTGCTTTTCTATGCCGGAATTGCCTTCTCTTACACTGTCTTAACACCAGCTGCCTTGACATTCTTTGTTAATTATGCGGAAGGAGCAGTGGAGTCATTTTGGTCTATCGATCAGTATTTCGAGTTTGTGCTGGTGCTTATGTTCAGCACAGGCCTATCTTTTCAGGTAACTTTCGAGTGTTTCATGCCTTATTTTGTTCGAGTTGCTATGCTTCATCTAGCATTCTTTTTCTTTTATTTAAAATTCTCACCTTCCTTCCAACAGGAATAATATCGATGGCATTGCCAGATATAAGCAAAGATGACAAACCATATTAGCCTTATATGAAAACGGCTCTTGCTTCTAGCATTTAACTTTATTGGACGAAACAAATGACCTTTCTTTGTTTAGATTCTCTCTTAATTATCGCATATCCTACAAGTTTATAGGATCTAGTGGATATGTGGTTTTCATGTGGTCGTTAATTTCCTTAAGTGATTATTGTTGATAGTGTGATATAACATACTACTAACATCAAACTTCCGCCAATCCTTTTACCAGGTTCCAGTTATACAGCTCTTACTGGGACAAGTTGGTCTAGTGACGGGCGATCAAATGCTCTCTATTTGGAGATATGTTGTGGTTGGGGCTGTTGTCGCTGCTGCTGTTCTTACACCATCGACCGATCCATTAACTCAAATGCTGCTTGCAGGGCCACTTCTGGGTCTCTACTTAGGTGGTGCCTGGGTGGTGAAGCTAATTGGCCGTTAACTCGTTTTCCTATCTGCAAGACCCATGATGTATAATAAGTCTTATGTGATTTGTATTTTGGTGATACAATTTTGCCTGTAAAGATGTGACCCAAAAAGCGAAGATATCTTTCCGCTGAGGTGATGGTTCTGTAATCTGCAATCATCTATTAGTCCATGTAAAGTTGAGTCAGTTGAGAGTTCTTCAAAAGCATTATTCTATCACTTGACTCTTGAATTTTTACATGTTATTTAGGTTTTGCTTGGATGCTATATGGTTGTTTTGGATTCGAACAGAAAAGATGTAATAACACGAACTAATGTAACCTAGCGTAGTGCCTACGTGGCAGCCTCTGTGCTGTTGATGTGGTGTGCCTTGTCAGAAAAAAGTGTACATCGGCGGGAGTTTTTCATCCCAGTAAAACTCCTTTTTGCTCTTCCATTAGGAAAAAGTTTTATGTAGAGGGTCACAATGCACATACTCACAATGCACATATCACGTGATCGGTAGTGAGTACCGAGTAATTGATCTATTCCATTCACAGTGAAGTATCGATGAATTAAATCAATCAATCGGTACCTCATTACCGATCCGATCATTAATACATTCAATCGGTAGTGAGGTACAAACTAATTTATCTATTTCATCGTTAGTGAGGTATTGATGGATTAGAACAATCGGTTGTTACCTCACTACCGATTGAATCGTGTGTGTAGCGTACATGGTTTCAGGCATGTACACAAATCGGCGCTCTTTCCATTAATTGATATTTTTAATAAAATATAAATGAAACATATGAATTTTTGTTGCTGACATGGAACTTATTTGTTAAATATCCTTTTGTTCCATTTAATTCTCAATACGCAACTAAAGGAAACGTTTATATTTTAATTTTGCCTTTTTACAAATTTAAAAAATTTCTGACGTGGCAGCTATGTGACACCAGGCGCCACGTAAGATAAGATATATTTTTGCATTTTAGTACCCCTAAACTTTGCTTTTGCCGGTTTAATACCTTTGTCCTGTTTTTTTGCATGTTAATACCCCTGGCCATGGAAAGCCCGATCTTACCCCTCACTTACCCATGCCCACATTCATGCCATGCCCAGCCACATGACGTGGCTGGGCATGTATGTTATAATATGAACTTCCCGGTTAAACAGAAGATGCGATCATTACCCATTAGCCACATTTTGAATTCAAACCGGGAAAAAATAGTAGAATACGCCGTCACCTCAGTGCCGAAGGTTCTCGCCGGAGGTCTTTCTCCCGCCAGCGAACTGCTCTCCCGCCATAGTTCTTTCCGCCACTATTGCTTCCTCTCTATCTCCTCTTCTCAATTCTTCCTCCATATTTCATAGCCGCAAGCCAAGTCCGAGGAGATACCTCCAGTTCTATCACCACTTTGCATCTAGGCCTGTACGGTGGATGAGTGGCCTTCATCGTATGGTCTGAGATGGGGAGCGTTCAGCTACTATGTCATTTCAATGGAGATGTTGTATACGACGAAGGTCTTCCATATTACCGTGGTGGGTCAAGTCGGCTCGAGGAGTTCTCTTCCGACTTATCTTATACGCAGCTGAAGACTCGCTTCTATATGCTTTGTGACCTATCTCCAGCCAATGCCGAGTTGTTCATCAGCTTCGAGCAGCCCAACGACCCATATAGTCCATTCATACGTTTAGAAAACGACAGAGACTTGGCCCGGCTCTTCCGTCTCCTCGGCCGGCCATCTTGCCCACCCATCAGAGTGTTCGCCGCCCTACAAGAAGCAGACAATACAAGGTATGCTAGCGAAAATTCTTGTAGTCAATAGTAGTGGCTTCGTCCTGTGTTCTAATGCTTCCCTACAATGCCTCAGTTGTGATAGCGATACATTTCTCGAGACGGCACCTACTGCAAGTTCTTTGGGCTACATTGATCTGAACGTCCCTCTCGTGGTACCAAGGGAAGAACTCGAAAATAATAAGGATGTTGTGGAGGAGATGTCGCTCAATGCCCTGACACCGGAGGCGGAAGGGTAAAAAAGTTAACCCGCGCGCACTTAATGTACTTCTTACGCGTACTTAATGTATTTCTTACGCTTACATATGGTCGTTATTACGCGTACGTAATGTAGTTATTGCGCGTACGTAATGTAGTTATTGCGCGTACTAAATGTAGTTATGGCGCGTACTTAATGTAGTTATTGCGCGTACTTAATGTAGGTATTGCGCGTACTTAATATAGCTCCTACTCGTACTTAGTCTAGTTCTTGCACGTCCTGAATATAGGTCCTACGCGTCCTTAATACAGTTCGTACGTGTACTTAATGTAGTTCTTGCGCGCATATAGTCATAGCCAGGTATGTGACTTCGTCAGTTTTAATCGTGTAATCATTGCTGTACACAGGCCTTTCACTCGACCCGGTGTGGACACGCATGACACATACGATGAAATATATTTTGGTGATGATTGGGATCCTGATTACGAAGAACATGAAATGCCCGTTTGGGAGCCAGTTGAAGACGGGAAAGACGAGTACATCCTCAATTTCGAAACGCCTGAAGCTCAAGAAAATTTCTTTATAAACGCGTCGGAACCATTTGTCGGTCAGTCCTTTCCGGATAAGAAGGAACTGAGACTTGCACTCGCACGATACGCAATCACGCGCCGTTTCGAGTATATCACGAAAAAATATACTGAACGGAAGGTTCTAGTGTGTTGTGTGGAAACAAACTGTCATTGGAAGGTGATTGCTAGGAAGGTGCCCTGTATTCCCACTTTTTGGATAAGGAAATTTGTCAAGGACCACACATGTAACAAGCCAATGATCGGTCGTTGCCACAAGCAACTGACATGCTCTTTTGTCGCTGAAGAGGTGAAAGAGCAGGTGGCATCAAATGATAAATACACTGTGAAGATGATTGTAATCGATATTTTGAAAAGATACGGCGCGAAGGTGTCATACTGGAAGGCGTACCGTGCCAAGCAGAGAGTTCTCTCCCAGGTGAGAGCGGAACCTATGTTATTCTTCCTTTTGGGCTGCGCATGAATTTTCCTGTAATTATGTTTCTCATGCAAACAGGTCCGTGGAACATTCGAGCGTTCCTACACTTTGTTGAGACCCTACATGTGGGAGTTGATGATGAGAGACCCGACCACAGTGACGACACTTCAGTTAGACTGCGAGAACCGTTTCCTACGCATATACTGGGCCTTCGGCGCATGCATCCATGCCTACAAAAACTACACGCGGCCAATTCTTGGTATAGATGCCACATTTGTCACTGGCAAGTATCCGGGGACAATTTTTACTGCAATTGGGGTAGATGGCAATAATCACATAATTCCTGTGGCTTTTGGAGTTGCGGACAAAGAGACGGCGGAGTCGTGGACATGGTTTCTCTCACGCCTCCGCACATGTATTAGTCCGTTTGAGAAGTTGACTATAATATCCGACCGGCACAAAGGGATACTGAAGGCCGTGGAGGATGTGTTCCCGGAAGCGCACCATGGGTTTTGCATGGTGCACTTGTCGCGTAATCTGGTGAATGCAGGAAGGAGATCAGCGCCATACAACCTGTTCTGGGCGGCTGCGAGAGCGTACACTGAGGTGCGTTTCAAACGGGCCATGGACACCATGAAGGAGTTGTATCCGGAGCAGTACCAGTACGTCATGGAAATTCCGAAAGAAAAATGGGCAACCCACTGCTTCCCAGGTCGAAGATACAAAATGTTATCAACGAACATGGTCGAGAGTTTCAACGGAGTGTTGAAGGAAGCGAAGGCATATCCTATCCAATATATGATGGAGTCAACGCGCCGGAAGGTGGGTTCTTATTTTTGGATGAGAATACAGGAAGCTCTTCGTCTTGAAACTACTCTTACCCCATGGGCTGAGAAGGAGCTTAACGTAGCCAAGGAGAAAGGACGACACATGACCGTCGATCAGTCGAGTCAGGACCACTTCCAGGTCCAATATGGTGAATCATATTACGCCGTCAACATTGCCTTGAAAAGGTGTTCGTGCAGGGAATGGGACGTGCACGGCATACCATGTCAGCACGCTTGTGCTGCATTAATGTTCACGGGTTGTCAGAATATGACTATTGCGAGCCTTGGTTCACAACTGAAAAATATAGATCTACATACAACGGCTTTATATTCCCAACTGCATCTCAAGAATTTTGGCCGAAAGGGATGGAAGAAGACCCGATTGTCTATCCACCGATCTGTGGGCCGAAGAAAGGAAAGAGAAGAAAGCGAAGGCTACCGTCGCAAGGTGAGGCACATTCGCGTCCAACACGTAGATGTACTAAATGTCGGCTTCTTGGACATAACAAAAGGACATGTAGAACAGAACCCACTACGCGTATGAACACAAACCCTGTTCGAGACCCTATGGCGGCAACAGAACTACGCTTATGAACGGTGAAAAACTGTTTTGTTTAATATTTTGTACTTGAAGCTTGCCCCTGGCTTGTATGAAGAAACTTGTGCAAGAGTATAGTGTTAGTACAAGTGTAATATTCGAAACAAGCATAAGTACGCGTATAAACAAGAGCGCATAGAAAACACCAAAAAGACACTTAGAAAGAACAAAATGTACGCGTATGAATGCTATATTTCTTAGCGCAAAAAATTATGTAGGATACGGGGACGAAAATAATGGTATTTATTTTTTCCACAATAGATGAGGGGAGAACAGACCGCCTTGTGAAAAAAATTTAAAATTTAAAATTAAAAGGATTAAGTCGGGATGAACAAGGGCTTACCGGAGTCCATGTCCGAAGATCCAGCGCCGGCATCCACCTCCGCCTCTTCTTTCCTCCGCTTTGGTCCCTCGGCCTTTCTTGCTTTCCCCTTTGATTTGGTGGATTTTGCCTCCATCGATGGAAATGGAATGGGTGGTACTCGGAAAAAGGTCTAGGGTATGAGAAACTTTGGTCGCGATGGAAATCGAACGCAATCTCTCGATCTCTCGATCTCCCGGTGAAGATTTGTAAAGCCGCATTCAAATTCCTTTTTTATGCGTATTTATCCGACGCGTCGCTTCATCTTCTCTTCGCCTGCAACCGCTGTATTCGTGGCTAATTGCGTCTTGCCACGTGTGGGGGTGATGAACGCGACAAGACCCGTTTAACCGGGAAGTTCATATTATAACATACATGCCCAGCCACGTCATGTGGCTGGGCATGGCATGTATGTGGGCATGGATAAGTGAGGGGTAAGATCGGGTTTTCCATGGCCAGGGGTATTAAGATGCAAAAAAACAGGGCAAAGCTATTAAACCGTCAAAAGCAAAGTTTAGGGGTACTAAACTGCAAAAAATTCCATCCTTTTTACTCTTTTATCATTTGGCAGGACGACTCTACGCTACACTGGTTCATTTCCCAGGGACGAAGCGACAAAGGTGTTATGCGAACACGATCAACTCGACGCCTCTCTAAAACCCTAACCCTAGCTGTTGTCCGCCATTGCCGACCTCCCCGGTAGCAATGACATCCCTCCTCCGCTCCACCCGCCGCCTACTTACGTCAAAGCATCCGACTTCCATGTCCATACCCGCGCTCCGACGCTACTCCGCAGCCACCGCGGCGGCGCGGACGCCGCCGGAGTCGGAAGAGGAACCGGAGATGTTCGACCAGCGCAAGCTCCCGGCGGATTACGACCCTTCCAACTTCGACCCGACGGCGCACCGGAAACCCCCCTCGGATCGCGTGTGGAGACTCGTTGACGAGGTCTCCGCCCTCACTCTTGCTGAGGTCGCCGAGCTCTCTTCCATCCTCATGAATCGCCTCGCCTTGAAGGACGCACCGGTGATCGCCCTTATGCGTCCAGGTGCGGCAGTTTTGGCTGCGGCGAGGGGCGGAGGGGCCGCCGCGGCGGTGGAGGAGGAGAAGAAGCCGGAGAAGACTGTGTTTGAATTGAAGTTGGAGTCTTACGAGGCCGCATCCAAGATCAAGGTGATCAAGGAGGTGCGGAGTTTTACAGATTTGGGGTTGAAGGAGGCCAAAGAGTTGGTAGAGAAGACACCGACAGTGATCAAGGCCGGGGTGTCGAAGGAGGAGGCAGAGCAGATCATTGAAAAGATGAAGGCTGTAGGAGCCAAGGTGGTCATGGATTGACAACGGGGAGAGAGAGAGGTATCTCTCTTTCTTCCTCCTTCTGATGAGTGCCAAGAAAATGGTGTTTTCGTTCAGCATTGGTGGATGGAAATTTGGTCGCAAGTTTTTCTGTTCCTGATGTTTATTGTACCTAACATGTGAATCCAGGGAAATTCAAGAACTGAAAGGTCTTGGTGCCAAACAAGAAGCTGAAAAGCATGAGGATTTCTTCTTTTTTCCGTTGATTTGTTTGGTGATGCAGAGCCAAGATTTTGGTTGTATGCGGCAGAAATATGTATCTGTAAGGGATTTTTAATTTTTTTAGTTTCTCCTTTACAGCTGCTGCTAGATCTTTTAATTTAGAACATAGTAAAAGGAGAAGTTAATAGGTTAGTCAATTGAAAGTCTATCCTTTTCTTTCTCTTTGAATTTCCAGCTCCTGTTTGCACCTTAGGAAGACGAAATAAGCAACAGATAAGCTTGATGCTAATTTAACACATACCTTATAAGCAAGCATTTCTTTTTTGATACATGCCAGTGCCAATCTCTTCCTCATTCAAACCACCTACTATGTTGGGAATTGTTGTTTATTGCTGTTTCTTTCGCTATGGTCGTATTTAGACCTCAGTTGTTTGAAGGTGGTTCTGGCTACTAGAAATCTGTGAATCATTTCTTTCATGCTTTGTAGCTATTTTGAGCTCCTAGAGATGGAAAGGGTTGCAATTTTGGGATATTTAAATTCCTACTGTATCCACTATTCCACTGTGACATCTTTTCTCAATTTGAATCTCTAGGTTTCCACAGCTTGAGTGTATCTTTTGCTACCGCACTTCCACTAGGCATAAGTTATTGTAGATTTTTTAACGAGTTAACAGGTGTTCGACCATATATCTGCCTAGAGTTGGTCTTTCCCAAAATTTTAGAACCTGGTGTTGTGAAGAAAATTTACTCTCTTTGGACGAAATACATGTGTTGGAATGTTATGTTTGTCTGTGCATGTAAGAACTTGTGTATGCGTATGGATGCTTGACCGCACACTGTTCCACAAGTGGATGCTTGATACTTCATTCCCCTGTTTTTTGCAACTGAAGTTCATGGAATTTAAGTGCTTATTGTTGATGCAGACTGTTCAAGATTCTGTACATAGAGGTTGGCACACGCTTCTATATTTCATGGTTTTGGTGATCAAGTCTTTTTAAAGTTGTTTATCCTTGAAACTCCCTCTTTTTTCCTGCGCCCTTGGCCGAGTTGCTTGCTGTCTAGCTTTGTTTCAAGTACCTGGATTGACTTTTGCTTTATAGACTCTTTTGACAAATGCTTCTTTTTCAGCTCTGTGCACCTTGATTTTTTTTTTTTTGCTCTAGAGTTGTAAATTAAACCATTTCATTCAGATCAGATGATTAGTTTTGTAACTTGATGGATGTAGCAGGCAGATACTTTTGATAGACATGCCATTTGGTTTAAGACTCGAAAATAGTTGGAGAATTTTTGCTTTTAGGTTATCAGGAAGTGGTTTTTGGAGAGCATCAATGTGAGAAGTATGATGTAATTGGGGGTCCTATTCTGAGCAGGATCAGTAGGGAAGTTCTGTTTTGCTGAAAGTTTGAAGTATGTCCTCAACCGATGGGCATTTCTCATAGTTATGAACTCTAACTTGATGTACAAATCTCCTACATATGAGAGGAACATTGGCTTATTGCAACAGGTGAGTGAGGTACCAGTTTAAGAGAGTAGTGGTGACTTGAGGAGCTTATTGCAACTTTTTTGGAAACACATATATGACATCAAGACCTTTGTTCTTGACATTGGTGCTTGTGATAGCTGAAATGTTAATATATCTGGTAGCGTAGCTCATCATCCTCATCGATGCTGTGTTTTAGGGTTGGTTACGAGTTTTTTCTTTCTTCTTTGTGCTCTTTTTTTGTCCCTTTTCTTTTGATTTGGCAACTTTGGGCCGATTTTGTAGGAATTTTCTTCAATACCCTTCTTGTAATGCATGTTATGACCGTGTTCTTTGTATGTTCTTTTACGGCTAAGAAGAAGCATGAATTGTTCTTTTTTCTCTCTATCTCTTTTTCTTCATGGCTACTATAGAGGCACGAAATGTTCCTATCCCTTCTCCAAGTCATAGCTACAATTAGAGTTTGTGTTTACTCAATTCCATCAGCATGAATGGCAATGCTCCTATCCCTTCTCCAAATAAGCAATAAAGATTTGAGTCATTGACTCTAAATTAAATTAACAACGAAAGAACTGAACTTGTCATCAGGAGAATTAGTCTGCTGAAGAACAAATTTGAAGCAATTCATGAGATTGACCATTATCTTGTGGCGGTCTTTCATCGAATAATCGCAACCTTGCCAAGTTCGCCTGCAAAAAAATACCAATCAATTCTATCTGAAATGCCAGTGGAGACATATGCAAGAATCAAAGAACAAACCTGTTGCTTCCAATCTGTAAACCCTGTTACAAGAGAAAGCAGAATGATCTGAATTGTAGTTCCAGCTAATATACCAATCCAAAGGCCTTTCCCTCCATTATGGAATACAAAAGCCAACACCACAGCAATTGGAATCCCAAACAGATAAAATGCACAAAGGTTGATATAGGCACCTATGTGCTGCCAACCACATCCTCTGGCAACACCTACATATCATTAACACATGACCACATAGTTAATCCAGAGTCTAAAGCTGATGAAAGATTGGTTATCTCACCAATCATATATTGCTAGCTTGCCAGAAAAATCTAGTTCATGAAAGAGAGGTAGGAGATTTATGGAAAGGCAATAATAACCTGAGAGAACTCCCTTTAGGCAATCCAAGATCACTGAAATGCAAATGAGAGGAACCATTTGGGAGACATAATCTATGGTCTCTTTCTCCTTACTGTAGGCATAACCCAACTTATAGCGCAAAGCAAAAAGTGTCACACCAACAACAACAGCTTCAGTTACTGCAAGAGATATTACAACGCATACTACTGAGCGAGCTTTTTCTGGGTTTCCAGCTCCTAATTCATTCGCTACCCTTGTGCTGCACAAGGAAAACAATCTACTATTAGTTCTATTCAGTCTTTTTTTTTTTTTTTTGAAAAGATAAGCCCGAAGGCTAAGTAATTACATTGCTGCAATCACTTCAACTAAATTATTGCACACTAAAAGGCATCAAATTAAAGAATACCTTGCAGCTGCACCAAGCGCATCTGGTATCGTAAAGAGCAATATAATGCTAGTGAGGCTGCAAATTAATGATAGCAAGAATGAACTGATCAGATAAATAGCTTGAACACAACAAACTGATTACTAGTTGCTCCGTACCAAATCGAAAGCACTGAAGCTTCAAGTTTGGGATTGGGTAAGAGCCCAGACAGCAGGACAAGTAGCTCAAGGCACCACCATTCGAGACTGAAATAAAAAGCGAACAATTTTTTGTTAAATTATTTAGAATCATACATATAGAAAAGTAACAAAAGAGATATATATGAACAATTACCATATCATTACTGCAGATGGCATTGCCAACCTCAGGAACTTGGTGATCCCTCTAAATGCCTCCTTTGAAAGAGGCGCACGAGTCGCCTTGCATGACGCTGAGTACCTTATATACAACCCAAGTATGATGGCCTTCAACCAAAATGATAAGCTGATAGATAGAGGAGCTCCTAGATAGCCCAGCCCAGACTTGAAGACTAATACCCAGCACAGAGGAATGTGCAAGCAAAGGGCTACAATAGAGCTTAAAAGCATTGGAAGGATTAGACTTTGAGATTGGAGAAACCTCAATAAAGGCTGGGTAACTGCGAAGGCACACAAGCAAGGGATCATACACATTGCATACTTCCCTGCTTGGAATGAGATTTGATGATCCTGGCCAATAAGTGAAAGTAGCTTTCCCAGGAAAATCCATAGGAGAGAAATGGGGAGGCAGACTAGTAGAAGAGAGAGTATGGCTCCGTATGTATGAGTTGCTAGCTGCTGGTATTGTTGAGCTCCATAGGCTTGCCCACATAAGGTGTCAAGCCCAGCTGCCATCCCTACCTGTTTGGAGTACGTATATGTATGAAGAAAATGCCATTAACTACAAAGCGTAGGCATCTTTCATGTTAGTGATCTGACATCCAATTCTACAGAGCTTTCTTGCTCTCTTATATATATATGATCAAGCCGGTGACATAATTCAGGTGACAAATACGAAATTGAGATGTACTCCAAAAGAGCAAAAAGAAAAAAAAAACTTCAATTACACCCCCAAAGTCAAAAGATAACAATGAATCAGTAAATGGATGCAAGTAGAACTACATGCAGTCAAATTTATTTTCGAAGTCAACTTTATAAACACGTTATCACTGTATTCGTATATGAACACAGCATCTCATAGAACAACCATATATTTTTTATGACGCTGAGGGCATGAGGCTATTTTGTTGCAGGAAGGTGCAGAAGAAAACTTGTCCAGCTTCAGAAATTGGACCAGTTTTGGTGTTTAGATGAAAGGAAGTGTGATGGAAAGTGAGATTAAAAGTGAAAGCTATCATTTCACATCTATTACCACTATTTTTTCACTTTCTTCCAGGATACATATTAGAAACGAGGAGCTACCGTGTGTTACGATTTTTCTAGGAACAAGAAGGAAAGAAATCGAAAACAAAGACACAAAATTACGTGATTCGTCCTAGAACAGGGCTACATCCACGGAGTGACTGGAGTTTCACTATGGCAAAGGCAAAGAAGCCATTACAAGATACAATGACGGCCGCCCATATAAACCCTCATATTCTAGGGTTTCGACACATAGGGTGTAGAAAAAATTACATAAACTACCCCCAAGTCGATCCCCGCCGGGGCGCTGCCTCGGACCCCGTCAACTCTGCGTAGTGCGTCATAGTTAGGGTCCGCATCATAATCCAAGACAAGAAGAAGATCAGGCTCCACACCTCAACACCGTGGTCACTGGTCACTTGCTGATCTTCACTCTCATAGTACACTCAAACAATAGAAAGTGTCCACTTTAACAATGAAAATGACTCATGGGTTGTTTGGTTGCAGGAAAGTCAGCAGAGAAACTAACTAGTTTTTTTTTAAAGTGATACAGTTTTTTTTTGTTTGGATAGCAGAAATTACGGTGGAAAGTGAGAAACTCCACCTGTCATTTC
>OY986970.1:26605573-26634294 GCA_963920575.1 Narthecium ossifragum | reverse complement strand
ATAATATGCCAATTGTTCAATTTCCGTTGGCAGGACATTTCTGAAAGGAATTGTTTGAGAAGATGGAAGACATTGTAACACAAATGGGATTCTTCGTCCAAAGGGGACATGACAAGGTTGACATCTTTGAACTTTTGTATCTGATTCATTTAAGTACTTGGTCTTCAACTTTTCCTCCATGGCATATTCGGAGTGGTAACTATGTGCTATTAAACATTTCACGTATGAACTATTGTTTTACAGTTGCCATTATAAAGCTTAGGACTGGAAGCATCTGATGTTTACATTGCATCCATGTTTTCTGCAGCTTAAGGTTATGCAGAAGTGCATTGGAGGGGTTCAATTTTACAGAGCTAATAGATGGTCTAATAGATGGCCCATTGGTTTTGAGGATCACATTCCTAATTATTACATAGCTTAGCTGTCATGTTCTTTTCTATGCCTTAATAAAAGCCATACATGCATGTTCTTTGCTAACGTCACTGTCGTTCAAGTGCTTCTACTATTTTCAATCTCATTTGTTGATGCCAAATGTATACAGTTCGACTTTGGTGACTCTAACTCGGAGACCGGAGGCTTCTCCGTTGGCCTTGGCTTTTCCTCGGACCCCTAGCCGGCTGTTATTTCTTTCATCGTCAAACCGTTGGCTTCTCCGACGGTCGCCTGTACATTGACTTCCTATGTATGTTGCTCTCTTTCTTTCTTGCTTTCCATACATTACATATAGCTATTCATAAGACAAAACTCATTACGCAGAAGAAAATTTCTATGATCACATAGGTGTTTCTCACAATCTCAATTGGAATTCCTTGCAGACTTAAGCTAGGAATTTCTTGCAGAATTAAATTTCTGAAAACTATTCTTGGCTTTTGTCTCTATCATATTGTTTTCATTTTTCATAACTGTTTCACTGTTTAATTTCATCAGATTTGCTAGACGTCTCTGATTGTTTTGATTTTTCCTTACTATTTCTCCATTTAATTTGATCAGATTTTGTATCTAGACTTTGATTTTTTAAAACTATTTCTCTGTTTATGTTTCTTTCTTATCATGGATGAACTACAAACATGAATTGTAGTAATCTACCATCTTTATCTTCTACTCTGTTTCATAGAGCATGGGAAATGCAAACTTCTTTCTTGACTGTTGACTGAGCTATTCATATTTAGTAGTTGTGCATGGACTGAAAATATTGAATTGCTCGACATTAATCTATGCTATCAAGAAATGAATTTTCCCTTTATTGGTCACTAGAGATTGTGTGTAACTTTGTATGCATTTTGGTATGACATTATGGTATCTTAATTCATGATTTGTTTTTCTTGGTGTTAAGATGCAAAGTTACTATGTCAAATAAGTCTCTTAGTTGGTTTCATCGTTCGTGACCTGTAAAGCTGTAACAACCATTTTATGGCTTTTATCTATTTGTTTCGTTGTTTACTTATTTGAACTGTGCTTTTTGAACAGGTCACCTCTTCCTAGATATGTGATTACCTCACACGTTGATGGCTATCCAATGCTTTCAGACCCTTTTATGACAATTCAATTGAGACTCATGGATTCAATAAATCTGCTTTCGTGGATCACAAAACCTTCTGTTTCTTAAATTTTCTTTTGTTTTTGTAAACTTCCACTATGAAGTTAAAGAGTCAGAGGCTTTTTAATTATTTTCTATATAATTAGATGGTCAGGAATTCTGTTTTGTTATCTTTGTTTTTATTTCCTTCTTTTTTGAGATTTTAGTTTAGATGAATCTCACTCCTGCCATCAGTTTTTTACATGTCAAATTGATTGTCGGACTTCAGAAATTCTGTCTTATACCGTACCAACAAGTATCTTCCTTGCTCAGTGTCAAAGTCTGCTGTTAGTAACTTCATGCATTAAACTTCAAGATCCTAACAAATCTTAAACCAATTAGTCTTCAAAGGTTTATGACATACATATGGAAGGTCATTAACATTAATACATCTGTGACACCTCTAGATGCGTCTGAGACATTCCCTTAATCTCTGAACTTAATTTGCTTCATAGATTGCAAGATTTACTAAATAGCACATACAAGCAAACTTACTGTAGGCAGCTCATGCCATGGAGGGAAAAACACATGTCATGGGCATTATAGCACCTCCTTTTCTTTTGCCATGCAAAGTTAGGTTATGAACTGATTCATTTGTAAGAGGTCTATTAATGTGTTTGAGAAAGAAATTTGTGATTTTGAAAATCTCGAACTTGAAATGCGCTAGCAGTAAGGATTAATTTTTTAAAAAAATTGTAGGTTTTGCTTTTCTATTTTTTTTATAGAAAAGGTTTGCCCTAGGGACAATGTTCTATTTCTTGAAAACGCGCTAACAGTAAGGATATTTTTTATTCGTCTTCTTCATGATAGCTATATGAATTGCTATAGTTATGGTTTGTGGGGACAAGGTTTGCCCCGGGGACAATGTTTGCCCCTTTTATAGCTTTAATTTTTATATTTCAGGAATTTTGTATAACTGTCTCATTTAACCCTTGGTACAGGGGAGGTTTTGTTAAAAATTTTTAAAAGAAACTCTAAATATCCGTGTCGTAGGCACGGGCATTCACTAGTATATATATAAAATTGAGATTAAAATAATATAACATTTTAATATGTATATTAACATTTAACTTTATTGCATCATTATGTGAACTTTATATGAATATTATATATATATATATATTATTCATATAATGTTCACATAATGATGTAATAAAGTTCAATTTTAATATATATGATATTAAAATATCATATAACATATATTAAAATTTTAATATATATTAAAATTTAACTTTATTGCATCATTATATGAAATTTATACGAATAATATATATATATATATATATATATATATATATATATATATATATATATATATATATATTTAATGTGAACATTATATAAATAATGTTGCATCATATGATCCCAAAGGCAAACCAAACACCAGCATCAGATGGCCGATGCATGCATCCCACGATGCACCCGCACCAACGATTCACGCAACCAAATGCCCCATTACATTTTTCTTTTCTAGTTTTCTTCTTTTTCACTTTTGCAAATATAAAAAGATCACAAGCAAATTGAAAAATGTGTATTTAATTAATTAATATGAGATAGAAGCAGTAATTTAGGAAAAAGTGCTGAAATAGATTATCCTAAAAACAGGGGTTTTATGTTTTAGTAGCCCCCCCCCCCCCCCCAAAAAAAAAAGTAGGTTTTATATCCAAAAAAGAATTGTAGCAGGGTTTTTCTCAGTCAGTTACATATTACTTGGTGAATTATATTCTACTAATTGCTAATTGGTTTGTTGTCAAAATTCACAGCAAAGAATTTACCTTATGACATGTTCTTATATGGCAAATAGGTAGGGATGGCATGTGGACTGGACACCTTGTGTGGGCAATCCTTTGGAGCTCAACAATACCAGAAGCTAGGAACTCAAACATACACGGCCATAATCTCTCTTGTATTATTTTGTCTTCCCCTTTCCCTTGCATGGATCTTCCTGGGGAAGTTGCTCACCTTGATTGGCCAGGATCCGGAAATCTCATTCGAGGCAGGGAAGTATGCGATTTTTCTAATCCCTGCCTTGTTTGCCTGTGCCATAAGCAACCCTTTGATGAAGTTCCTTCAATCTCAGAGTCTAGTTCTTCCAATGCTTCTATGCTCCATTGCAGTCCTTTGCTTGCACATTCCTTTATGCTGGGTTTTAATCTTCAAGTCTGGACTGGGCAGTGTAGGGGCTCCTCTATCGATTAGCATATCAAATTGGTTGTATGTCATTATGCTTGGATTATATATAAGGTACTCATCGTCATGCAAGGCAACTCGCACACATCTTTCAAGGGAGGCATTTACTGGGATCAATGAGTTCTTGAGGCTGGCAATTCCATCTGCAGGAATGACATGGTAATATCATTGTACTATGTCTTGGTATTTCTTAGTTTCTTGTTCATAATTAATCATACAATTGGTTCATTCGTTACATTGTGAATGTTGAGTTTAGTCTCAGTTGGTTGTCATTTGAGGTGCTTATCTTGTTGTCTGGACTCTTACCCAATCCAAAGCTGGAAATATCGGTGCTTTCTCTTTGGTAAGAAGCAATGATCATTTTAATCTGTTCAACTAATTTTTATTTATGCGGGCCTTGGATTTTAATCATTCTTGTCATTGTGTGCAGCCTCACTACCAGCACATTGCTCTCTATGATACCATATGGCCTCAGTGCAGCTGCAAGGTTCTTTGATTGTATGCCTTTGATTCTATAAACCTATAGATGGCTGCATAGAACTGATAAGTATATTGTTTTGTTTCACATAGCACACGAGTATCAAATGAATTAGGAGCTGGAAACCCTGAAGGAGCTCTCTCAGCAGTACGTGTTGTGCTAACCATTTCAGTTACTGAGGCTGTTATCGTGAGTGCGACGCTTTTCTCCATACGCTACAATTTAGATTATGCCTACAGCTATGAGAAAGAGGTCGTAGATTATGTCTCCAAGATGGTTCCTCTTTTGTACATTACAGTGTTCATGGATTGCCTACAAGGAGTTCTCTCAGGTATTGCCTGTCCCTGATGCGATAATTCTCATATCTCGGATTCAGATATTAGTCCATCTTCAATGGCATCCAGTTTGTTCTTTACTCACTGTCTCTCTTCTTACATGGTTAATTCATCGTGGACGACTAAGCGAACTAGGCAGTGATTTTAAAAGTGATCATTTTGGATATGGTACTAAATCTTCTTCTTGTTCTGAGATTGATATGTAACTACTTTTCCACACATACTTCACACTTCATAGGGCATTTTGCCAAATCCAAGTTTATAAAGTTTCTGTATCAATTACAAATTAGATTCTGTCAATCTTCACCTGTTCCTAGACCAGAAACTCAAACCTTTATACACTAGCTAGTAGCTCAAAATTGGCAGAGTAAGCAATTAAAGCAGCAGTTACTCACCCCTCTGAACTTGCCAATAAGGTTATGATAAAGGCCTGATTTCTGGAGCCAAGAAGAAATGATATGAGAGTACATAATTTTGACTGGACAGGATATGTATGGTTATGTGCTCTGATCTGCAGGCATTGCTAGAGGATGCGGTTGGCAGCACCTCGGCGTCTATGTCAACCTCGGCGCATTTTATGTGGTGGTTTTGGGTTTCATATTCCATGAAGGAGGGAAAGGCCTTTGGATGGGCATATTATGTGGATCTACAATTCAGACAACCCTTCTTTTCCTGATAACATGGTTTACAAATTGGCAGCAACAGGTTTGTTCTTTGGTACTCGAATTCATAATCGCATATATTGTGGAAATCATTAGCCCATGATAATGTTCAAATTACCTAAAAAAGGCTACCAGAGTGGTTATATATTCACAGTGAAAAATTGAATATTGCGCACATATTTATCTTTCATTGTAGTTAGAATTGATTGGAATTTCTTGCAGGCGAAGTTGGCAAGGGTGCGGTTATTTCATGAAGGACTTCCACCGGGGAATGGCCTAAAATAAACCACCAGGCTTATGAATTGCATCCACTGGTTTCTTCAGCTGACTACAATTCGAGTATGTTCGTCATTAATTTAATTGAGATTAAGAATTGTACCGCTGTGGCGAGTGGCATTTTAATCTCTATGGATCTCCGCAAAGATTAAGGTGAAGATTCAAAGTTTGTTTGTTATCGTGACAGAGATTGTTGGGTGATCGATTTGAGTAATGCAAAGTGAAATTTTGTAATCCTTACAGGCCATTTCTCTGTTTCTAAGCAGTGTCTACTTTTCAATCTTTCTAATACTAGGATTTTCCTGTGCACTGTTCTCCAAAGAAACGTCTTTTAAGGCCTAACGGTCCATTCCAAGTTAATTTCCCAAAGAGTCTCAGCATCCCCGTCATCAGCTGCACGCTTGTCTAGGACATGTAATACAATAGCTGATAGAATTGCAAGGTCGTGCCGTCGTCTCGGAACTCCGTTTATGTTGGTTTCAGAAGATGATAGGGCTGCATTGAATGGTCTATTATAACTGTATTTGTGTCTTTGTAATAGCATTCGAGCAGAACTATTCAAAAAAAAAAAAAAAAAAAAGCTGCACGCTTGTCTTGCCTTTAAATCATCAAGTACGCCGATTATTTGGAGGAAAGAATGCCTCTTGGATCATAAGTTTGTAAATGACTCTAATCACTCAACTTAAAAAACTTTCTTTGAGTTTATAAGGTGACGGCGAGTCTATATATTGTCTAACAGAGTCCACTCCTTGATTGATGCTCATTCCTGTGATTTGAGTACTAAGATTCAAGGACAGTGCAAAACTAGATGCTAGATCACAATGAGTTCCGGGGGCAATTTCTAAAAGAGTTAATTACAAATGGGTAGTAAAGATTTGCGTACATGACCATGTACGCTGCACATGCTCCTTAATCGATAAATGTCTATCGATTGAGGATGCTAATCTATCTGTAGAACACTACCGATGGATTAGATGACTCAATCGGTAGACATCTACCGATTAGATGACAATCGGTACACATTCAATCCGTAGATGTCTACCGATTGGTTGATCCTATCCATCGGTAGATGTCTACCGAACGAGGGCATGTACATCGGCATGTACTGTGAGACCCACTGGGTCTACCCACCGTGGGACAAGATGCCTGCGCCTGAAGGGCGGGGCTAAGTCGGGTAGCCGGGTAAGCAATCCCACAACGCCTGGTATGGTCCGGGGTTCGATATAAGTATATAGTAAGCCCTTAATAGACACAATGCGTTTTAAAGCCGTGATGGCAATGATCCATCAGAAAACTCCAACGTTAAGTGTACTCGGCGTTGGAGCGATGGGTGACCTCCCGTCCCCCCAACCTGCGCGTCCGGTGCCCCGCTTCATCCTGGATCCCGGCTCCAAAGCTTGTCGCCGGTCCAAAGCTCCAGATCCGTCGCCGCCATCCGACCCCCGTCGCCCGTCCAAAGCTCCAAAGCTCCTCGTCCAGACACTGGTCCAAATCCCACCCCCGTCGCTCTCTCGTCTCGATCTCGTCGCCGTCCCCCCCCCCCCCGGCGCGCGCGCGCATCTGCCGCCCCGCTCCAACCCGAATCCCAGCTCCAACCTCCAGATCCGCCGCCATCCCACCCCCGTTACCGGTCCAAAGCTCCAGATCCGCCGCCGCCATCCTACCCCCGTCGGTCTCTCATCCCGATCTCATCGCCGTCCGCCGTCCCTCCTGCGCATCCGGCACCTCGCCACCGCCCCACCCCCAGATCCCGAAGTCGCCTCTAAAGCTCCTCGTCCAAACGCCGGCATCAATTTTTTTTTTCAATTACTTTTTGTGGTTACTTTTTATTTTTTTTTAAGTAACTTTCCAATTTTATGGTTACTTTTATTTTTCTTTTTTGTGTATGCTATTAGTAACTTTGTTCGAAAAATAATTACCAACAACAATTGACATAGAAGGTAACTGGTAATTTGTTACCAAATTTCAAAAGTAAGTACAAAAAAAAACAATTGATACACAATGGAAAGTAACTATCAATTTTTGTAAAAATATTAAAACAATATGGTAGTTGTTTTTAGATTTTGATACACAATGGAAAATGACTATCAATTTGTGCAAAAAATCAGTTAAAAAAATGATGGTAGTTACTTTTTAATATTGTAAAAATATGGTAGTTACTTTTCAATTTAGGAAAATATGGTAGTTATTTTTCATTTTGTAGTTAAAATATTAAAATATTGAGAAATATTGTGAAAAAATATTTATTTGTAGTTACTTTTCAATTTTGTAGTTACTTTTCATTTTTTTCCCATTTTTTGTGGGGGAATATCACTTTTTAAATATTTATTGTTACTTTTCACTTTGTAGTTAAAAATATTAAAAAAATATTGTGCAAAAAATTTATAGTTAATTTTCAATTTTGGTAGTTAATTTCCATTTTCTTTTTCAATTTTTGTGAGGGAATATCACTTTTTAAATATTTGTACTTACTTTTCACTTTGTAGTTAAAATATTACAAAAAATTCTGTAAAATATTTGTAGTTATTTTTCATTTTTTGATAGTTATTTTTCATTTTTTTATAATTACTTTTCAGTTTTTTTTGTAATAACTTTTCAACGGGAATACAAATAGTCATGTGAACAGTCACTGAGAAGGGAACATAAAATAAGGATGTTAAAAGGGTATTTTAGTAATAAAAATTTACCACTGTAAAAAAAAAAGACTAAATGTTTTAAAAAATTCTAAATTGACTAGAGGGCAAATAAGTTTTTCCAAATGGACTATTCATCAATTTCCAGTAGTTCTTTACTGCATCTGCACTTCTTGCAGCACACGCGTTTCAAATGAGTTGGGTGCGGGGGCGTCCACATATTGCTCGGTTAGCAGCAGTACTCGATCATTGCTACATGCATGGCTGTCTCAGAGAGTGCATGAGTATAGCTGCTGCATTGTTCATAATATTGGTGCGTAACGTTTGGGGAAAGCTGTATACCAATGAGAGGGAAGCCGCGAAACATGTGTCAGTCATGATGCAGTCCAACTTCTTAGATGCAATCCAACTTCTTGGTTGCAGTTCAATCTGTGCATTCAGGTATACAATTTCCAGTGAAAGCTTTTGGCGATTAAATAGCCAACTTCACTTTGTCATTGGGAATTTGTTTTTCCCTGTCACTGATCACTTTCTCAACCATCTTTAAGTCATTTAGATCTTTGTACCCATTTTTTTTATGTTTATTCAAACCAAGACTGATCTTTAAACATGGATTCATGTGTAGGCACTGCTCGTGGATGTGGTCGGCAAAAAGCCGGTGCTTTGGTAAATCTAGGAGTGTTTTTTTTTCTTTTAATGAGATGAGCCCATAGGCTTGATTTACAGAAAGGACAATACAGACAACTATAAGCATGTGTCGAAAAAATTCGACCCCATGTCACAAGACCATGCAATATTCGTGTCGTGTCGTGCCGGCCTTATAACACGCTCGAGCAACACCGTCGGCTCTTGCGCTAAACAATCTAGCTATGCAAAGGAACAAGACGGAGTCAAAGAGAAGAGCGTGAAGCCAAATTTCCTTTGCCATCTTCTCCAAGTCCGGAGGCCAGCCCTTCAAACCATTGAGGATATGGACAGCAGTTAGCGAATCAGTCTTGATGATTAGGTTTTTGAACCCGAGTAACTTAGCTCTCTTCATTGCCTCTTATTACTTTGTGTGGGAGTTCCTTGTGCTGTTATTTCGGCTTTTGTCCTCCACTTGAGAGGGAAGGTGGGTTTTTCACTCTTGTTTGGTTCCTTTTGCTACAAAATTCTGGCCGGTAGACTTGTTGCTTGCTTGTTGAAACGTTCATCGCTGTTGCAATTGTGATGAAACGGTCATGCAAGTGGTGCTGCTTTTGACCGTAACATTAGTTACCGATTGGGAGAAAGAAGTAAGTGATCATCTTTGCTGGATTCATATTACCTGGAAATGTTTTGCTTTAAACTAGTTTTTTTTCCAACAGGAACTTCATGAAAAGCCCTTCAGTTACAAGGCATCATATTTGGCCTGTGGCACGCTAATCCTGTGTGTTTCCTGAAACATGAGAGCAGGCAGTGGCAGAACTTTAGTAGCAAAGAATTTCGAAAACCTCTAGGTGGTATGTTCGAAGACTAAATCGGACTCATTTGGACGTCTGACAGCAATTCATAAGACAAACCCATGACTATAGTTAAGCTACTTGTTTTTAATTAATTCCTTTCGAGTTAATCTTCTATGATACAATGCTGCAGATATTTTCATTGTTTTCTATAGCCTATTTGAGATTTGGAATGATGTATGTCTAATTGCAGTTTTTATGATCATATTTTAGGCAAAGAAGGTCAAGAATAGATTGGAAGGGATCCCCATGACCCCATTGCAGCAAGGGGAAATAATGTTTTGATGTATGTGGCATTCTGGAGTATTTTATGTTATCATATTTTGTAGGGGTAATTAGTTTTTAATACCCTCTATTTTTCAAGATTTACAATCTGGTACCCTCTAATTAGAAAATGAAATTTTAGTACCCTGTATTTACAAAACCGGGGCAGATCTTAGACGCCGTTAGCTTCCCCTTACAGAAAACCACTCATGTGCCCGATGTTTACACGTGGCGGCACGTGATGAGGAGAGAGGGAAAGAGTAGAGAGAGAAAACCAAAGAGAGAGAGAGAAAGAGATGGTTGAGGCCGGAGGGATGTTTCCGGCGAATGAGTTGGAGGAGAGGTCGAGGAGGCGGAGGGATGGGAGGGAGGAGAGGAGAGAAGAGGGGATGCCGTCGGAGAGGGAGTTGGAGGCGTTGAGCTTAAAGAGGGTGGGAGGAAGGGAGGAGATGAGGACCTGGGTGGGGTTGAGGGGGGCGAGGCCGTAGTCGAGGGCTCTCCGAGGTCGAGCTCGGGGCTTTGCCGGGAACCGAGGATGCCATGGTCGAGGACGCGAGCTTCGCCGTGGGGGAGATCACGAGCTTCGTCGGGTGTCGAGGACGTGACCTTCGCCGGGTGCCGAGGTTGGTGAGGACCTTGAGATCGCGAGCTTCGCCGGGCGCCGAGGTTGGCGAGGACCTCGGGATCGCGACCCCTTCGCCTGGCGTCGAGGACGCGAGCTTCTCCGAGCTTCGCCGAAGACGCCGAGGACGCGAGCTTCTCCGAGCATCGCCGAAGACGCCGAGGACGCGAGCTTTCGCCGAGGACACCGGGCGCCATGTTTCTCCAAGCTTCGCCGAGGACGCGAACTTTCTCCGAGCTTCGCCGAGGACGCCGGGCGCCGAGCTTCGCCGAGGACGCGAGCTTCCTCTCCTCTATCTCCCCCCCTCTCGATCCTCTCCTCTCTCTCCTCTTTCTCCCTCTCTCTCCTCTCAATACTGCTTCTAAGTATAAAAACCGCTCATGTGCCACACACGTGAGCGGTTTTGGGTGACTGAGACTAACGCCGTCTAACGGGAGGGTACTAAATCAACCGTCTTTGTAACTTGAGGGTACTAAAATTACATTTTCTAATTGGAGGGTACCAGATTGTAAATCCTGGAAAATAGAGGGTATTAAAAGGTAATTACCCCTATTTTGTAAATACCTAACTACATTAATATGGACGATGTTTATGCTTTTATTACTGATTTCATCATCAACCTAAAAATGTAGTAATAGTATTTCACACAATTTTCATGGTTTTTTTTATTGCGGCTCAGGGGCTAAAACATTTTAGAAATGATAAAAATTATAGCCGTTGGATCTCAATCTAATGGCTCGATTTTACTCGAATATTAAGACCCGATCAATTATCACGTCTAAAGAAAGGCAAGTAACATCCAGCCGCAAACCCACCTCGATCGCGTAGACTCTCTCCACTGGCCACCGCCACCGCCTACGTTGGGCGTTGACCACGTCATAACCAAACCTGACGTCGACGTCGCCCAGGACTGGCGGAGCTAGGGGTGTCCAAATGGGTTGGCCCGGTCCGCGGGGGCGGGTTGGAGGCAATACCCGGTCCGGCCCTGGTAATCATCCGGGCCGGGCCGGGCTAGTACCGGCCCCAATAGAGCTTCCACCCGGTCCACCCCAGATATGGCCCTGCTCGGCTTGAAGACTATGCCAGACGGGGGCAACCCGGTTGCACAGTCCTGGTCAGAGTTCGACTGGGCTGAGGATGCGGCGGTCCACGCCGATGCAGGAGGTGATGAACCAGATGTCACTAGGCAGCTCGGCGCACGGCAACGCGGCAGGGGTGGAGGTTGGAGGAGAGATGGGGTGTCGAGGTTGGTGAAGCTTTGCGCGACAATCCCCTATGACGGAAGTCGGTGGAGGTTGGAGGAGAGATGGGGCGCCGAGATCGGTGAAGCTTGGGCACGATGATCCCCTGCGCCGAGGTCGGTGAAGAGGTTGGGGCCGAGATCGGGCGATGTGGAAACCGATGGAGGTTGTAGGAGAGGTGAAGCTTGGACACCCCTATGGGGAGGTGAGAGGGCGGGATAGAAGAACTTTTGAAGAAGAAGGGAGAGATATGGGCCTTTAGAGGCTTTTTCAAAACCTAGACCGGCCTGAGCCGGACCGGATTTTTGACCAAGAGACCCTGGTCTGGCCTTGAACCCGAATCAGCCTGGTCCAACAGGGCCAACATCCGGGCCGGACCGGGCTTTACGGGCCCAGGCTAGGCCATTTGGGCTTCTTAGACACCCCGTCGGAGCTGACGCCGACATCAGCTCACGAGCCGAGTTCGAGCTAACTCGATTAAGCTCGAAAATTCCGAGATCGGCTCGAACTCGACCGGACCGATATAAAAGCTTCGGGCTGGTGTACGGCTTAGCCTCCCCCTAAAAAGCCCTACTTTCTCCTCTGCTCCGCCATTGTTGCTGCTAGTGCTCTCTTCCTTTCGTCCCTTTGTCCTCTCCGCCGCATCGGAGAGAAATATAGATAGAGATGATAAAGAGGTGTTTCTATAAGCAAGATCATGGCGATGGAGATGACAGCGAAGCGTCATCGTCATCGTCATCGTCGTCCGACGACTCCGATTCCCTTCCTGAAGTTGGAGGGGAGGAAGAGGAGGAGGAGGAGCTGGAGTACGATGGCGAAGCCAACGGGGAGGAAGCGGCGCCTCTCTCTTCATCTCCTGGTTCGTTCTTTGGGATCTTTTTTCGGTTTAATGCGTGGTTCCAAGACGGGTTTTTAAGATCCTCTGTTGTTGTGTGAGATTTGGCTTTGCTGAATTCGTGCTTGCATACGTTTCAAGAATTGGTTTTTGGTGGTAATTTGTTCATTGGATTAAAATGAAATGAGTTGGGTTCCTCCTAGTGTTGTGATAGTACAAGACATTGTGATGGCATCGGTGTATATGTAAAGCACCTATTAGATTTAGGTTTTGACGGCTTAGTTCGTTTATAGTTGTTTATTAATGATGTTAATGGCGATGTAATAAATCTGTATTCCTTAATAATTCATGTTGGCATTTTGTTGAACCACACTACTTTCTCCTGGAGATAATGCTTGGAATCATGGGTTACTGGCAATTGGTAGCGTGCTGTGGGAATGGAGAGTTAAGGAGGGTGGTTAGGATAAGTAGTTTTTGTTGGAAACTTGTTCTATATAATAAGTCTCAAGGATTTTTTATGCATCTGAAAAAAAATTCTAATTTTTTTTAGGGTCCTTGAGGAGGACCTTTACCTATTTATATGATAGCCAAGAAATCAAACGTCTATATAATTCATAGAGTTTCATACTATGTGCAAACTGAAATGTACGTTGGATACGTATTTTACGCTTCAAGGGGTTGTAATCTGTACTTTGTACTGTTCTTTTTACATAGATTTTGCATGTTCAAAACCTTTGTGTATATAACTTGCACTTTTGTTGGTGGAGTCTGAAAATGTGTGCATTTCTTCTTTGTTCCAAAATATGGCCTTAGTCTTTTCATATGCTAAATTTCATATAGTAGCCGTTTTAACTTACTATACTGCTATTTGTTTTGAAATTTTCTTGCTCATGTTTGTCTTGATGTGCTTTAATTAAAAAGGAATATCTTCTTTTACGTAGAGATATCTCTTATCTTCTGCTTTCTTTCACAGGTTCAGGATATGAAAGCGAGGATAGCTCGGGGAATGAGGTAGAAGGTGATGCTTCAGGTACCATATTCTTGGGGTTTTTTTTTTAGTCGTTGTTGAATCGTCCATATTTATCTTTTATTGAGAATATTGTAGATAATTGTCCATGGATATAGAGATCCCACGCTCAAGGTCAAGCAACACACATAGTTTTATATTTCTTGCTAATGTGCTAGTTTGACGATACTAATTTTCTTGGAGCTGGAAATTTCCTTTGTAATGGGGGAGTGCACCGCACAGTCCTTATCTTAGAGTACTTAAGAACGTCTCTCTTTAATTTTGTTGTGACGATGCAACAACTAGCATCATTGTTGCTAAAATATTGCTTATTGAAGTGTAAATCTTGTGATTCATATCAAATCAAAGGCCACCGTCTAGCCTCTATATTTTTATTGCATTTAGTTCCTCATATTTACCTTTTGTTTTAGTTATGGATTTATCCTTATAAAACTTTAATATTACACATTTCACCTACAACTCTTGATAGTTAAATATTTTCCCTTAGAAAGTCTCTTCTATGAAGAGAATGGAAGTATGTTAACTTTGAGTTAATGTGTTTCCTCAACCTTAATGAAATTCTATCGCCATTGACAAAGTTACTTTTTTGTACAAAATGATCAGGTTTGTTTGAAGACAAGGAAGATGAGTATGCTGAAAGAGACAGCGAAAACAACGAAGATGGGCAGCTGATTACTGATGTTGGTGTAAAAACCAAGAAAATGGCTTCAGCTATAGGGGATAAACTTGATTCAAATGATCCCATTAAAGCAGAAGTAGCAAGCTGTATCTTACAATGCAAATCAGTGTACAAGTGCCGAATTTGCCCGAGAATCATCTGCTTAAATGAGAGCAGTGTAAGGTCACACCTTACTTCAAAGGTAAGTACTATAGAGGAAACAATATGCACACAAGAATTATATATTTTAGTCCGCATAAAATACTGAATGATGTGCCTTACATTAAATGCATGAAACCCTTAGAACTTGTGACCATTCCATTAATGATTTTCCAGGGAAGCTGCTGCTACGTAAATGCAAAGAAATTAGGCTGTTTGACATCCTTTGGAAGTTTCTTTTTTGTACAAACAAGGTTTGAAGTTTTTACTGCATAGTGTTGCTAAGACCTTCATTTGCCACAGAGGCATGCCCGTTCCAAGAAGCTGCTAGGAGGAGGGAGGTTAAAGATGATGCTCAATAGTGATGGTGAGATTGAGGAAGAGCAGGAAACACATGCTGAAAGGCATGCCAGGACTCTAGCTCTGGCTCAGGTTCATTTCAATTCAGTTCTTACTTCTGTGGTTTAATGGCTAATAGATAACACCTTTGGTGTGCTAAGAATAAATCTCTGTCTGCATTCGACTTTTCAGGAAGTTGACACTCTGAAAAGAAGTGACAAAGATCGTCCTCGGAGGCCGAAAAGAAAAAAAGTAAGTTTGCTTTGCTTTCAATCCTATTGGCTCTATGGTACCATTGATTCTCTTGCTACCCTTACCATTCTCATATCAATGAGAATTATGGCTCTGCTCATTATGTTGCATTGTATCAGTCTTAGTGATAAAATAGGAGGGATTGATGATCTCGAACTGCTTTGCTTGAATATTTTGCAGAGGTTGCTTGATGATTCTCACAAGGGAAAAGCTGAAAACTTCACAAAGAGCTCAGTAAAGAGGAGGCGTAAGAATGAGGATTGAAGGGCCTGCTAAGTTTATCAATGAACTACTCTTTACACCCCTGCTATTTTTGAGAGCGAAGGAAGGTTGAAAACCTCATGAACTGACCCTTGGCCATGTTCACGTATTGCATACTCCTTAAAGTTTTCCTAATTTAATCCTTTCGCGACGATCACTGAAACATGAATGTTCAGTTTATGTTGGTTCAGGAAAGCATTTTGCACGGAGAGGCAGGCAAGTGTTATTTAATAACAGAGACTCGCAACTCTGTTGATAGCAGCATCTTTCGTGACCACTGCTGAGAACAAACTTGAGACAGATGCAAGAATCCTACTGTTTGCTGGTGGTTTATTAGGGTAATGCTGCTACAGATTTTGTGGCCTAAATGGCTATCTTTCCACAAGGGGGAAACTGGAGTGCAAATACGAGGGGCGTTTGGTTTGGAACATGGTTTCATCTTGTATTTTCTGTTTCCAGTTTTTGTTTTGCAATTTGCAGAAAAGGGTGCAAACGTCAATTTTTGGTGTTTTCATTAAAAACATTTTTCAAAAAAAAAATGTCAAACGTGTTTTGGCCACTGAAAATGGAGATGCAATCTGTTCTTTTTCCAAATATAAAATAATAATAATTATTATTATAATTATTAATTCTTAGACTAGTGTTTTCGCTGAGCAATTTATCAAAAGACCCTTCTTCCTCCCTTTCTTTTTCTGCGTATTCAAAATCTTATCCATTATCCTGAACTGAACCTCCAACATAACCAAGCCAATAAACAATGGCAATTCGTCCTATATATCTATACAAAAACAGCATATCCCAGCTACCATAAAAATCTCATATAAAAACAGAAAAGCCAAACCCAAAGGATATTTAGTGGATCTAAAAAACCCTAGCTTATCAAATTATGCAAGTAGTTTACCAGGGTCTGAATACCTCCTAACCAAAGATGGTAAGTTGATCCAACGTGTACAGTAGATTATGCGAAGTTTGACTCTGTTTTAGGGCTATCAAGAACTTTTTAGATTCTAGATTAAAATGTGTAATGTATCTGCTTTTATTACATACTGAGATCAACACACTCTCTCTCTTACTTTACTTGATAGAGACACAGAAGGGGAAGAACAAGATATTACTCACTCCGGGTTCAGGCAGTGAAATGTAATGAGACATTCATCAAAAGATTTATAGAAGGCATGAAACCAAGGGCCTTTTTTTAGTTGAGCGTTTAACCAAAACTTCTCTACAATTGGCTGCCGGTGATGAGAGAGTAAACAATTGTATGTACATAGTGAAGCATGTGTCTTTGGTTAGTAAACAAAACACTCTTAGCGAGGAGAGAACTACTATACATTTTGACATTATAAGGTGCCATGCAACCCTTCCATGTGCTACGCCCCATCCATCGTATGTAAAGCCTCTGCCTCGAGCATTTGGCTTCATAACAAACCATGGTCATTCATCCTTGTTCACTTCCATCTTTCTTGTTTGAGAATTAAACATGCAGGCGATATCTGCTGCCGTGCTACAATCCTCTGGATTTCTATCCGACACAGAGCGGATGTATCTCGGAAGCCTGACCGAGATACCACGGGATGGATGCACCAAGCCCATAGCAGCATGATGAACCCGAGAAATTGTGAAGTCTGTAATGAGTGAATGTTTTAAATAGTCGCTCATTGAGAGTTGAAATTAATATATCACAACAGAAATCGAAATAAATAAGGTTTTGATATACCTGCGCCGAGTATTTCCCATACAAGTTCCGGAGAAAACCATACATCAGGTGATTCATTTGTTCGATAATAAGGTGGCTTTTTGGGTAATATCTTGTCACCAGATAAGAATTCCTTCATCTGAAATCCATTTGATGCCCAATATAGGTGAAGTGTTCACATCAAATGAACACAATGCGTTCAAATTACAATTAAGAAAAAAAGATATTTTAACCATAATTATCAGGCATGAACATCTTCTTGAATCAATCAACAAACTTATTTTACATTCCATCCAAGTTTCAATAGAGTCTATAATGTTCTATGTGTGTTCATGAACATTAGTGCAATTCAACATACAGTGACTTGTATAGTTGAGTAAATAAATAGAATACAGGTGGATGACAAGAAAATAGGCTTCCTCGAGATTGTAAAATCAGCAACATGATTTTTTTTATTAGTGAATAATGCCTTGAAAGTGACACATAAGGAAGCTAAGAAAAATGCCCTCATAAAACTGAGGTCAAGAAGAAATATGCCCTCATAAAACCTGAGGTCAGAGGAATGCAATTCACACTGAAATTGAACTTACGTCCATGTAGAAAGAGTCTGTGAAACCGGACATCACTCTGCAAACACTCTGATATTCTTCAGCATCCGGATTATAGCATGCCATTAGAAATGGACTATACCTGAAACATGATTGTAATTTTTATTGTGCATCAAGACTAATACAAAGGGAAACTTCAAGAATTAGCAAGTATTCAAGACAAATTTACGGAGGAAAACCTTAAGAGAAAATAAGGATTCAGCATTTTACCATCCTGCTTTTCTTCCATTGCCATGCCAAGCACCAATAGGAACCAAGTCAAGACTGTCACCTAGCCCTTCCACATAATCACGCTTGACCTGAAGAAAATGAGATAAAGTCAGTATTGTCACCCATAGAACTACATCTTTTTGTTACAATGAAGTATCTAACTGCACCTTCAACCAGGCCTCGGTGCGCTTTGATGCGGAATATCCAGCATCAACATCCAAAGATTTTACCATGATTCCTTCACATGAGGAGCCATAAGCATCTTCAAAAAATGAATTTATCTTGGCCACTGTACTCTGGTTGCTCTTATCAGCTTCATCTGCTTCCACCTGCATATGGCAGAAACAAGAGCTGTAGATCAATAGACCGCTACAGTATAAACTACTCAGGAGGCAAAAGAAACGCATAAATCGAACCAAGTTAATGCAACAGCTTACTGTTATTTCTTTAGCATATTCCAAATAACCCAACTTTTCTTTGCGCAACACATTCTTTAGACCTACAGTGTTATCATGCAATCCAATATAAAGAACTAAGAAACTTGAATGCGCAAGAAAAGTAGAATGTGTTTTCTCCTGTTCCTAGATGCAGATTAGGAATCCACCAGAGTTACATACATTCCCTTCTTTGACGCAGTGGAACAGATAACAGCCTGGAAGAGAAAATTGTTTTAAAAAAGTGACATCAGACTTGTCTATGGAAAAGGGAGTTAATGATTCATAACATACTTCCACGCAGGCTTTCTACCACAAAAAGAAAGGATTGACCTGCCAATTTAAATTGGAAGAAAACTGAAATGATAGAATTCTGACATTTAGCTTGCTTAACAACATCAACATGCCAACTGCCTTGACATTGCATAGCAAGCAACTAGACGGTTTGCAAGTTATAGTCCAACCTGAATATGAAGACCAGTCCTCTTCTCTTAACCGAAAAGAACATTCAATCAGCACGAGAAGCTTTAGAAGACTTAAAACCTTTTGCAATCTTTACCTTGACCAAGTCTTAAGCCTATATCCTCTTAAGTGAATTATTTGTCCTCAACAAGCCAGATGGACATCGAGGGGAAGAAAGACGATCTTTTGCACCATATTAATTGAAGATGTGAGACCGCCCTAGAAGTTCTTTCAAAATGAAACTATGTAGAAAAAGCTATTTTTGACGTTCACTTGTAAATATATCGCACTGCATATGTTACCAACCAGTAACATAGTGGAACTTCATTGCAACTAATGAAGACAGAAATCTTTGATAATCACTACCCAATCCAGATAGAAATTTCAAGTTCATCAAATTTATTAATCTTCATGAAGCTTCAACTGCCGAGGCATATGGTTCACCACAATGTTTCAATCAAGTATTTTACGTAGATACATTAGCAATCACCGCAGGTATCTATTGCGAACAAATTGTTCTAGCGATTAGTGCTCTGCTACACATTGTTGTTGCATCAGCATGTACTAACAAATATCACCCGCTAATTAACCTAAAAGCAAGATATGCAAGAAAAATCCAAATCTATTTCCCTTTATGGAAGAGCAAAAAGATTCTGCTAGGAGAATCCACAGTTCAAACCAGTGCATATGCAACTCCAGCACTAGCAGAGCCCACGAGTATAGAAACATCAATAACTTTTATGCGCATGTTTGCACTTCGTACCGATATATCTTTGCCAAATGAAAGGTCTCTAAACATCTATTCAATTTATATAAACCTCTCCCAGAGCAAGAAATTGAAAAACATGTTCTGCTTTGAACTTCGAATGGATCTTTGATCAACTTAACCAACATAACAATGCAAAACCCAAGCTCCCACATGTGGTTGATGCATCTCTGAAAGGAGTCGACTTAACTTGAAAATGTGATGTTATTTTCTTGGATTTCTAGATAAATATACATGTACCTATGCATTTGCACGTAATGTTGACAGGACCTTAAGCTTCTAACAGTTCGACCTTAAATCAGTACAGACACAAGAAGACCACCACTGCAGAACCTAGACAGATCTTTTTAATTAGAAGAGTTAATGCAGTTAGGTTTTCACTTGCTGGAAAATGGAATGAACACAAATGAAGTCCTTGTCACTAATAAGCCAATGCACAAAATTAGCTCACCATATTCTAAATTGCTGATTTTAAAGCAAAGAGAAAGCTCATAAAGAAGCAAAAATTGCGAAGGTTTCAATACTTACCTCTCCCCGTTAGAGAGCATTATGTCAAAAACGAAGATGCAAATATCAACCTGAAGGTCAATGCATTCAATTACTGCTTGAGAATGATTGAACTCATACTTGAACATTTTACAATAAAATCTCAAACAAAAAGGTTTCGCCATAGACAAATGCATCAAATGACATATGCATCACATATGAAGAAAAGAAATGGAAAACCAGCTTATGTACCATTCCATGCAGAAAAGATAGGTGGAGCAGAACCAGCACATGAGATTCACTTGCAAATTAGGCAATTCAAATGTAAACCTATGTGAAGGATGTAGATTCTCCACCCTTGCACTAAAAGAAAATAATAAGCATTGAGGAGAATTCACACTCTTTTTCTTAATTTACAAAAATAATGGTGTCAGTTGGGGAAGAAGCATGATGTCTATTGCAAGGTACATCTCCATTCCATTCAATGAGGGAAAGGAATTATCAAATAACTAACCTTCAAGATGTAGAACATACGAAGAAAGTAGAAACTTAACAGCACATTGAGGCATTGAGCTACATAAAGCAAGGGGATGTGATAGAAATATTGAAACGTGAAAAGGATGTGTACAAGTAACAGAACTAATTCAATGTGGTTAGCATCGATTGCTGTTCTAGTGGCTAGCCAGCATCATACGCGCCAGTTAGCACAATAGCATGCTGATACTCGGCGCGGACCACGCGCCGACAGCACGAAGCTCTTCTGAGGATATGTGATGATACATGTATCATGCTGGTAATTTACCAACACAATACGGATTGGTCACTGGTATGCTACCGTGAAACATACTGCACAGTGCAAAAATGATAAGATCCAAGTAAACAAAAATCAATGGTCTCTTCAGTTTTCACATAAAAAACATGTTATCCCAGTTGAAATAAACAGGCAACCCACCTGGAAACATATGGTATGTACACACTTGATTTCATCTACATCGCTTTATTAGAGATTCACAAGTGAAAGACAAATTGCTTCATGCACTTGCCTTGAATAGGCGATAACCACACATTAAATGTATGTTTTGTGAACAATGCAGACAGGATTTTAGGACTCTCATCACAGTCGATGAGATTTTCTAAGTATCAAAGCATTCAAACCATACATGATTTCAGCTTAAAGACATCAGACCGAAACAATTGAAACCAAATACGAAACGGCCAAAAATTTGTTCAGTAACTGAAACCGACACCAAAACCAAGTTTTCAATCTAGACTAATTCGAAGCTGCTTTAGGCAAAGTCCACTTTCCATGATGTCTTTTATCCTTATATGACCAGAGATTCAGTTTGTTCATATCTTGAAATACTTAACTCCAAGTCAAAGAAGACAAAAAAATAGCTAGATTTGTAAATGAAAGAATAATCGAAGCACTAGAAACCTTTATGTTAGCCATGGCAACCGAGGAATCTCTACTTCCTCTCTCCCGTGAAGATAGCTTTTGGAAAGACATGATCTTGCATCCATTTCTTCTATCCATGGCAACAATCTAAGACAAAAGAGAGCTTCATAAAGTGAAAATATGATGGTTTTTGAGAGTAGGCGACCAAAATCTGTAAATTAACTGAGATAAATTACCTCAGCATCCAATATAAATGTTGAAATTGAAGGGTCGCATAACTCATTAATTATGCTTATCAAATCAGGAAATTTCGACGTAGTCTCTTTCATCTGTCGTGAAAAAATCTTTATTGATCCATCCTTTAGTCTATGAATTTGGGCACGTTGACCATCATATCTATAGGTACAATCATAGATAATTAGCATGATCTTATGTACATAACTCATATTTTCAGCTAACGGAAACATCAATAGCATGCTTTCAAGAAGCATGTTTTGCTAGTCTCATCATGCTAAAGATTGGTTTTCATAAGTCAATTTCGTACATTCGATATTTACGAAAAAAAATCTTTAACCGATTATTAGTGTATTACATAGAAAAGAGATTAATAACAAGAATTTAACAAAGAAGATATGCGTCAACTAAAACTTGCTCAAACATACTTATATTCACATGTGAATGCTCTTCCGTGAAATGTTTTCAACACTTGAAAAGCCCCATTGGTAATTCTGCAACAAGAGATAGATTAGCACAATTCATAATTATGATTCAGTGGCAAAATCTGAAAATGAAAAGGAACTTACCTTGCAAGCATAGGTGGAACAGGTGTCCCTGGAACCATTGTCAAAGTAGTTGCAGAAAACTCAATGCCTTTGTTCAAGAGAGAAGGAATGAGCAAGTCCTGATTAGACAAACTCCAGTAGATTAATTCACGTACAGCCAAATTGTATAAGAAAACTAGTAGCCATGGATTTCTGTGCTGTTCGGCATGGACCAATATTTATTGTGCCATTAAGATATTGGCATGATATGTCTAATGGTGGCACACCCAGTGCCTATAGGCTATACCAATACTAGCGATGCTAGTGACTGGCGTGCCAGCAGCACGGTAATCCATGATAGTAGCTGCTCAAAATAAACATGAATTTTAAAGTGAATTCATAATTGTACTCCTCAACCTGCTCCATGTATCATATCATATGGAACTCGTATTCAGAAGGTAACCACCTTTCTTATTCCCTCTACACATAGATAATGACGTTTTTTTGACTTGCGAAAGATGCTTAACTGGTTTTCAATTATAGTAACGTAGAATGCCTTAGAAGGCATAGCGGTTAACCAAAACAACTCGTAATTTCGAGTCTCCTTGGGACTCGAACAAAATCGAGGATGCTACAAGTGAGAGAAAGAAATCTTCTGGATGGTCCAGATTTTAGGGAAACAATAGCTCAAATTCTAATTTTTTTATAGCTCAAAGAAAAAGCATAGAGTTTGCAACTTCAGTTTATAAGTGACAGAAATTATTGGAATGCACACCAACTAAAGTTTTAAACTTGTTGAAGCTCAAGAAAGAGATACTAACCAGATTTGGGAGAACATTATAGGCCTCAACAACTGCGGAAGACATGCTCTGGGATAAAAAGATAAGTGCACTAAGTTACTAAGTTTAGAGGTAAATGTAGTCCAACTATAAAGTGGCATATTTCTAGAACTAACTCTATAAGCTATGACTGAGTAAATCCGGTCATTATCTATGGCATCCTGATCGATGTCAAGAATTAAAAAAATCCACCTCAACATACAAAGGAAAAAGAGAGCGAGTAACAATGGATAGTCAAATGATTAATTCTTGTTGCGGCCAAACATAGACTGCAGAAATCATGAACTCCGCCTCATGCCAGTCTTTTGTCATAAAATATAATATTATCCCACATGTATGAGGAAAGAGCAAGTTTACGGAGTGCAACCAAATAGATATAATGAATTCCAGGTGAGAAACCCACATCTGGCTTAAGAAGCCTCTATAAAAAAGCATGATGAGACTATTCTGACAACCTGTAAACCTTCCTGATGTTGGAAAAGGTGCACCCCCGGAGGGCCGGGACTAGCGAAAACAATAGGAAAAGTACTAACAACAACAACTACCAAGAAAAATCACACTGCACACACAATATCCGTGATTCACCCCCAAGTGGGCTATGTCCAAGGATCCAAGATATATGATTGATTCCACTAACAGATCAACAGTACAGAAGATCCCTTAGAATATTAATCCTCCAGAAAAAAACCTCTCCTTTCATAGAAATACCCTTCCCAGACTAAGATTATATAATACAAGAAAAGATTATACAATACAAGATATTGAACCTAAAGAATCCCAGAAGAAGAACATCCGAGGAGACAGCCTCTGGCCTCGGCCTTCACCTTCTTCACATATTGCCTCAAACCTAATCTCTGTCTCTTGACTACTAGATCATCTATAACCCGATGATCTCTAGGATTACATTTTTGGCTTATCCAATCTTGGGGCCTACCCTTCCTTACATAGATATAAAGACTGTTCTAGTTCAAAATGAACTCTAATCCCAGTTCATGAGAACTCTGCCGTAATGGACCTCCTTTCTAAGAATCCTTTGAGGACTCGAAACTCTTGGTTCCACAAAGCCATCTAGGAACCTCATTAAGGATCCGATGACGTCTCAGATTTCGAGACATATCCCAACAACTGATGCCAAAGATTACCGTGCCATGGGTAAGTGTCGTGCAGGTCTACGGAGCAAAGGGCTGACGACTCATTTGTTTCAACCCTCCTCACAAACCCCCTAATAAAAGTTCCCAGCTCGCACAGCCGCACAGGTACGCGCCAATCGGCAATGGGGCCCCACCCCATGTGCTAATGTCAAGGCTCTTGTTGGTACCGACAAGCTGCTGGCTCAAACAAATGCCGACCGATACACAATGTGTCGATCGGGTGTCCCGGTCGGGCATCCTGAACTGGCACTACCTCCTTCTTGAGTTCCAATGACTTGCCCAAGCCAACTTGCCGAGGAGGGTTATTGCAACAAGTTGGAAAGAATTAAGTCAGGAGGAATTAATTTTAGCATAACTCAAAATGTCACGCCAAAATTCTTCCTTTTAGACATGGTCTGAACTTTAAAGATTCAGGTGAAACCAAAAGTTACACAGAAATGGCTCGTTTTTTGGCCAGAACCAACCTAAAAAATGAACCCGAAATTGAGACCAAGGATTTTCTTACCGCTGATACGCACCGTTCCGGTCTCCACCGGCACCGGTATGTACCGCCGGTACGGCCTGTACCGGCCCGGTACGCCGGTGTTCCTAAGAAAGGGGAGGAAAAGAGGGAGGAGGAGGAGAGAAGAGGAGGAGAAGAGGGGAGGAAAGAGGGGGAGGAGGAGATCGATCGTCGTCGTCGCCGGTGAGAGAAGAGGAGAGGAGGTCCTGCCTCGTCGTCGTCGTCGCCGGTGAGAGAAGAGGATTGCCGACGAGAGGAGAAAGGGCGGCGATCATCTACACTTAGGGTTAGGTTAGATTGGTTTTTTATAACTTAACTTAAGTTAACGGGTTTCGGGTAACGGGTTTTGGGTAGCGGGTTTTAACTTTTCTCTATATAATGGGTTAGGTTAGAAACTAACCTAACACTCCTTCCCTTCTCTCCCCGATGGCGGCGGCGGCTCTCCATTCCTCCTCGACGGCGACGGCGACGGCTCCGGCGACGGCTCCCCTCTTCTCCTCCTTTCCTCCCCTCCCCTCTCTCTTCTTCCCCTTTTTCCTTCTTCCCTGCAGCAGTCGGCCCTTTTTTTTGCATTTTTTCCCAGTACATACCGGCCGAAACCGGTATGAACCGTGGCGTACCGGCCGAAACGCTGCTGTTCCGGCCGGTACACCCCCGGTTCACCCCAAGTCCGGCACCGGGGGAAAAACCGTCCCGATTATCCATCGGGACGGTAAATATCGGCCGGTACGCGAGATACCGGCCGGTACGGCAATCCATGATTGAGACTATGAATGGTATCGACTTGATGTTGCCATTTTGACTGTTGCTTCATGTCGGAACTATTTCAAGTCTGTTTCAACTCGTTTCAACCCAAACAACCTGAAACGAGTTTAGTTCAACCAACTGACAACATAGGGTCTAGTTTGGATTGTTTTGATCAATTATTGTCGTGCAGGTCAGCACATACTGGCACAGTATCGTGCTAGTAAATTACCGGCATGATTCTTGTATCGGCTCCAGTAAATTACAAGCTTGGTGCCTTTATCGGCACAAACTCTGTGCTGATCTGCTAATTTTCGTGTCGCCGGCACACTAATACTCAGTTTTGATATATCAAGTGGGATCCACAATTACAAGACCGTAATAAAGGTCATCAAGTGGGTATCAATGTTATAACTCATCTTTTTTGTTTTACCTCTATTTCTCTCTTTCAGCTTGGTGCCTGGTTGCTGCCACCACTTGCAACAGTGGCTGCCAGCAACAGCTGCAGCAGCCGCACATGTAGATTGTATCTTGGTTGTGACCATTGCGAATCTGCCCACTACCGGTTCAGATTATTATATTTCTTTCAGAACAATATCAATATCTAACTCATCACAACCAAACCCGAATACCTCCAAACTGCATAAACATTTTGTTTTGGATAAAACCAAAGCCATAACTTCAAATATTCTTTTAAGCAAATCAAAAACTTGATCATACGCAGGTTGGGTAACAAGGGTGATAATAATGAAGCAAGTCAAACCTGAAGCAAGGATTTTAGACTTTCAGGCGGCTTTTCAGGTTGCATTGGAAAGTAATTGTTCAAAACCACAGCTTGGGCCAATGCAGGCAAAATCGTTCTCATCATGGCTCCAATACGCAAATTTCGTACCTAAAATTAGACAAAGGTGACAACTGTTTAGAGACATTTAACTAAAATATAAGAGAAGCATTCAAATATTCACATTATAGTGCATGCCTGGAGCCTAATATTAACTGTCATTTTATATCCACACACCCTGTACTTACAAAATGTATGCTAGTTGTTGAGAGTGCAAAGTGATATTGATCTTAAAAAAAAGTAAAAATAAAAAAAAATCAAATAGTATCCTAGGTAAAAACCAGCAAGTGCGTTTCCATAAATGCTTTATATACACCAAGTATAAATCGATACCATCCTGCATCGAAAGCATCATTCATTTAGAGCATAACCAAGCATTATGGTCATGGAGTTTTGTGCCGGCTGGCACAGTCAGCAGAGACAGATATTTATTGTGGTAGGATGTCAACACGATAAGTGTATCGCCGGTGGTCACACAACTGTGCCAACAAACTAGCATACATTTTGTAAGTATAGCTATTGAGTGACACCACAATAAAAGGGAGGCTATCATCTTGCTCGCCGTAGAATTCACAAGTTTAATCAATTTTTTCCCCAAGGTATTCCTTTTGTTACATCACAACTTTGAAAACAACCAATAAATGCAGAATAAATTGAGATATGCCAACAAGTTTAATATGGAATCAGGTATCTTCTCAAAAAACACGGAAGTTGCAAGAGATGAATTATGGTCAATGAGCAGATAAACCTTCAGAAATTGGCCTCGAATAATCCTACATCTTAAGATGTTCAACTAATAGACTACCACTATTATCTGTCAACTTTAGCTTAACACAAGAACAGTTTACGTAATGTATTCTATATACAATCCGTATTACACTTATAAAAAGTATTCTTTTAGCGTTGAGAAATAATCATAGCATTTACACTCAACCAATATATCAACTATTTTGACACTAAAGCAACACTTTGAAGAATATTTTATTAGGTAAAAGTTGGAAACACAAGGTTACCCCGCCATGTATACATGTATCCACGCTCAAGGTCAACAATCAAAAGATATATAGAATGAAGAGAGTTATCTTACTAAAGTACGAACAAGAAACTTCATCTCCATTTCTCTGCATGAACGCATGAGATTCACTACAAGACTTTTCCTTCGAAAAGCACTCCCAGTACCTGTTTGTGTACTAATAAAAAGAGGAAGCAAAACATGTATGTTCATCACTAACAAAATATAATTTAGCGCACATCAGTTCATTATATAGAAATCCAATATGTGTGAGGGTGCATGCGTGACATCCTCATATGTCAAATTGTTGAAAATGAAGACGTGAAATCTGGGTGCAAATCACTGGATATGCATAGAAGCTGAAAGGATAAAGGAAGTATATGGATTTATCATTTATATGGTTATGCAGAAAGAGCTTCAATCTAAAATGACAAAGGAAATACCTAGCTATATTGATTTTATGCTTGGATGGTTAATATGTGCACCAATTTCTTGCTTAAAGAAAATGAAGAATGATTCAAACAGGGAACTATGAATCTCTGCTAACAAAATGATAACAACTACAGAGATATATAAACAAAGAGAGAGATAGAGGAGGGATGGGGAAGCAAGTAGGCCTGGTGGACATTTTAGCTAGATTTTAGCCATGTATACACAAGGCATACATGAGTCACAGTTGAGGTTTGAGGGGGGATGGGGGGGCAGCCTAAGGTGGCTTTGCCCCAGCTAACAAGCATCATGCCGGGTAAAGTATTGGCACGATTAGTACATGTAACGGCACAGATCCAGCGCCGATGCATGTATTAGCTCAGAAGAGCTTCATGCCGCTGGCATGAGGTCCATGCTGAGTATGACATGCACATATCGTGCCGTCTCTATGCTACCGACAAGGTAATCCTTGATTGTAACTTTGCTACACCGTTAACTATGATAAAGTGATGAATAGAAAGTAATGGAAGCAACAAGATGGATCCATTGTCAATAAGCTGTTGAAATAAAGCAAGTAACTTTAACTTTTAAAGTGGAGATAGAATAAGTTATCCTCCTCCCACTACACATTTTAGTCCACAAACTATATGGTTTAAGCATGTTCTAATCGCTTGCAGCATTATTTCAGAATTAGGGTCAAAAAGTACAATGACAAGTGAAAATTATAAAATAGCTATTCATTTGCCCAATACAAGCCCCCCCCCCCCCCCCCCCCCCAAATGATACATAAGGTGATTGCAAACAATCTTACTCAACTTACGAACATGTATCTCCTAAAATAAGCGAAGCACACTAACACAATCCTGTAATAGACCTCCTTAGAAGGAAAAAAACAACTCTATTAGGAGATCATTAAATCATCAAGCCACAAAATCAAATCATCACTTGTTACTACCATGCAACCAAGGCTCATTTCTAGTGGCCAAAAATACATCAGCACTAACCAGCAAAATCCAATAAAAGCAAGGGTTAATTGGTGTTTAGTTGATTCAGATGAAAATATTTAGTCCTAGGTACTCATACCTTTTTCTTAAG
>OY986970.1:26578874-26605373 GCA_963920575.1 Narthecium ossifragum | reverse complement strand
GCTGATGCCGGGGAAGTCCGTCGACACCTACATCTTTGCCCTCTACGACGAGGAACTCAAGCCGGGGCCACTCTCAGAGTGGTCCTTTGGCCTCTTCCACCCCGACTTCACCATGACCTACAACGCCGGCCTCGCCACCTCCGCTCCTGTGGTCCGAAGTTAGTGTTGGAAAATCCCTCCTTAATCAGATTGGCATGAACAATTTACGTCGAGGTGTCGAAGCATGGAGGCGGTGTAGAGCTCATGATTCGTCAAATTCGATAGTGATCTCGGATGTGTGATCTCGAAGGGGGCAACGACGTGTGGTGTGCTCGGAGGTGTCATGGCTCGCAGTGCATAGGAGCTGGGCTATTGAGAGAGAGGCAGATCTAGGGGAGCTTGGGGTGGCGTTTCATCGTGTCGATATCGGATTCACAGTGAGTAGCGTACCTGGAAGAGGCAGTCGAGGGACTCGAAGGTGACTTTGGTTTCTGGGCGGTCGAGGGCGTTGGCTTATGGGGATAATGTAAAATCAGAATCTCTGTATTTTTTTTTTGACACTGTGTTTTGTGAAGATAATATTGTATTTGAAGAATTTTATGGTCTGTGTAGTTTATGGGGATAAAGTTTGCCTCTTTTAAACTATTATTTAATTTTTATATTCGAAGAATGTTGTAAATTATCTCATTTTGCTCTCGGTACAGGGGAGGTTTTGTCAAATTTTTTGAAAGAAACCCTAAATATCCGTGTCGTAGGCACGGATATTTCCTAATATATATATACACATAGATGTGGCAAGGAACAGAGATGACAAAGTATATCTTGACAAACCCAAGACCAAGGAACAGATGACAGTATATTTTGGCATAGTCAAGATCAGTGGCAAGTTACAGTAATCTGCTGTTAATCCATCCATGATCATCTTCCACTATGGCCCAATCTAGCGTCAATCTCTCCTTTTGCACATAGCATAATATCCAAAACTCGGACATACCATCATCACATAGCAAATTATGTTACATATATGCACACTATGAAATGTCATACTGTTCAGGTTAGGAAACATACAACTTATACAAGAGGTTAAAGCCTGTAATCAGCAAAAGAGTTCAAGGTTTATGCTGTGCATGAATGGATGACCGGACAGCGTGATGAGGCGATGGGGCTTTTCCGTTCACAAGAATTTGCTCCATGAAATCCACACGAATTGAGTTGAACTGATAGTGCTGCTTTCCATAATCAAAGTAGAGTAAAATGAAAACAGGAGTTGAATTACAGAGCAGTAGTCATGGTTATGACACGAGAGTACTTGTCCACGGTAAACCAGGGCCGGGACTCAATTTTCTAGAATTACGGAGCAAAATAACTCCAACATTATTCTTATCACTAATGCCTTTCCAACAGCGTTAGATGATCCACAGCTGCTCCTTTATATGAATGATCGATTTGGAAGAAGGGATCTCATTTATCCACACAATCTATCTAACTTTTACTTTGTTCTAGATGACACCATTTCATGTTGTTGAGGTTAGGAAACATGCAACTTATACAGAGCTACTGAAGGATTGAGAAATACAACAAACTAAAGGTAGAAACAAGTTAGTAAAAAAACTAAAATTAGCTCGAGTTTTATGCATTAGTGTCAGGTAACCACTAACAAAAGATGAAGGTTTAAGTTTAGATCTCAGCAAAAACAAATATTGGCCTATGCAGAGGATATTCATTTTCATGCTTGAGTGCAAGATGAAATCCAAGACAAGAACACTGTCAACTAAGAAAAGTAAAGACATGCAAGCATATACATATCTGGCAATGTATGCAATTACATAAATATTGACATGTATAGCTGTTTGTAATCCTGAATTTCGTCTTCCCTTCCTCCCACTTCAACCCGTCCAAAGAGCAGCTCATAAATGATCTTCTTGAACTACACGAGGCCAAAACTATCTCACTAGGTAATTCCACTTTGCTCATCTCTTGCTTTTAACATTTTAGCCTTGTGACATACCCTATTTTCTCCTTTTATGTGCTTGAGCATTTTTTAGTTCCCAATAATATGAATAAGTACTTCGACAGAGTGCAAAAAGCCATCCAGTAAACAATTTGTCATGCACGCTCTAATGGTCAAACCTACAGTTCCCACTTTACCACACTGTGGGAGAAGCTTTGGGGTGTTGAAGTCTAAAATGTACTTCGAAACATTCTTTCATGTATATTTTCTTGCTATTTCATCAGCAATCCTTCCATGAACCAACAAAGTTATTAAAGATGCTAGTCCTAGAGTTCAAAAGAAGGCCCTCGGTGCATCAACAAATCTGGAGGTCTTAAACTGCTTAAAATCCTTCTCACAACATCCAAATACATGGCATCAAAAAGCTGGTAAGAAAATGATTAAAAAAAAAAAAACAATGTCAGATCAGGCAACGATACCTTGTCTTCCCATGGAAAGTCATAAACTCGATGATGAGGATCCAACAAAGTTACTTGATCTCCTTCTTTTATCTAAAAAAAAAGATGCTTCAAGTCAATTTGTTAAATGATTCTCGTTGCCATCAAATGCTCTTACGTGATTTTTATACTTCCAAATTATAAAATTAATTCTAGAGAATATATCAATAAAAGCAACAGATACAATAGTGCTATATGAGATCAAGTTTGACACTCAAATGATGAAATGTTAAAATCAATGCTATACTATGTTAACTACAGCATAATAATTTTCACGAGTAATTGTTATTAGCAATATTACCATCAAGGATTTCAGTGCTGACCGGCTCCGCCAGTGCCAAATGTTACGTGATTATCCTTAATGCAGATTCGCATACCAATCATGAGACCTTAAAAGCTTTATGATACATAACTCATCATGAGTTTGCCACTTGATTATGTAAAGACCCAACCCTGATCAAAATTGTATCCTCGTCGTTTTCCTTATCACTATTTGTCATTATAAACAAGCATTAGATTATGATCATTGAGTTCTATAATAGTCCTATTCCGGATAGTTGCTTATACCCTCATCATTGATGCTAAACAATGTAAGCCATCAAGCACGCCATCGGTTGCTAATTATCAATCCCTAAAAGCATCCTGCAAGAGCAACCCAAATTTTCTGAACTTCAAGAAGAAAAACTATTTCCGTTACCTTATCTATATCCAAGTAATATCTATGAAAGTAAAAAAAAAGACCAAGCACCTAGTTTTTCAACAAATGTGTCCAACCCAAATCCTTATGGAAATTATCTACCATTAGTTCGAGGGCAGATCGGATATTGAAGATATTCTTCTTATTCTTCTGTTAGTGTAATGTTCCTTTCTACTCCTTGCACATTTCTCAGCTACATGAAACTAGCTCAGGGTATCTGAAAAGCACATTCTATTGAGTCAAGCACATAAGAAAGCTAATAAGCCACAGACTATAAAGAAGAGCCTTACCGCTTCACTGTGTAGTCCATACACTGAAAGTACAAAACAAGTCTGATCTGAATCACATGCTATATAGTACCTGACATCCGTGAAACCAACTAAAATAGCATCAGTCATATAGGCGAAAGATGCAGTAGATGGGACTCTACTTGTGCTTATACTTCATGTTTACATGCTGATATCCACAACCATAAACAGTAAAAACACATACATCTGGATATAGACTTCATGTATACTATTATTTGTTTGGATCTGGCTATTCCAATCATCTGACTGTGAGCAAAGTGAGTTGCAAGATTTCAAACTGGCATAAGCCTATATTCTGGCCAGGTTCAAAACATACTTGAACCCCTCTGTTACAGAGACTGCAAGTGTCTCAGAATATGTTTGACTGGCAAACGCATCAATCAACAAAATAGCCTTGATCCCAACTTCCTAATTATGCATTCCCGATACAGTAATTATAGCATAACATATGAAAGCATTTCGTCTCTCACAATTTTTTTGCTCCTACATTCTGATAGAAGAAAGCTGCAGAATACATATAGCAATCAGCAATAAGCACTATCCATGACATGAATCCATTTGCAGCCTGAATTACCGTGCCAGCAAGAAGCCACCACGGGACATCCAGTGGCTGCACGGATGGTGCCAAGACTATCATGGTTCACCCGTGCAGTAATCCATGATTCGCAGACTACATCCATGACTTAATAGAATTGGTTATTTGAGCATGGAAGGTACTTACAGGGGAGCCATGTTTTCATGTTTAACGAATAGGAGGATTTTCCCACATATTGCTATTGCTTTGTTCAATCCCTCGGCAAGACTATTTATGGCAGCTTTTCTGTGTGAAGACTTCACTAAACAGAAACTGAAAGAAATTACTTCTGAAACATACAAAAAGCTGTCGAATACAGCTGATTTAATATTCAAACATTGAATTTGGATGCTTACAGTTAACTTCAACCAAAGATGATGCTCGAGCTGCTAGCCGCCTCGCTCTACCCTGCCCCTGCAAAATTATGTTCACAAGCGTTGTAAAATCTATCACAATAACAAAGGATGCAGAAGGAGTACAAAATCAAAGTCATTTCCAAGTAACAAAACTGAGAATCATAGAATCTAGTGGAAAGCACAAAAGAACGAACACAAAATTTGATCAGCAATAAGCTACTCTAGTTAATCGAAATATGTGCATCACAGATTGAATTGCTGGGTCAGCAAGATTTACAATAATTTTCACTGGGTGATGACTCAAGTAACTAGATTTTGAGTAGTAAAGAAACCTCAAGTAGGCAAACTAACATAATGCGAAGATCAAGATGACTTGGTGACATAACATCTTTAATTTTACATGGTATGCACCCAGGTACTCTGATTATCATGCTGATAGTTACCCGGGTCTAGGGGGGCAAATACACTCCATTGCCCCACATATTAACTTCTACAAATTACTAGGCATGTGCCCGCATCCACGCCGTAAGCCGCGCTAGCTCTCCCATGCCACAAGGACAATGTAATTCCTTGCATAAGCTGTTGCCACCAGGCTCGAACTTGTGTCTACAACTAGAGGCCCAAAGCTCCTACCACCACACAATGCACTCATCAGCGACAAAACCAGTACTCTTTTTTTGGGAAAAAAATAATGAGCCTTTGACCCTGGCTTAGGATGGGCAAATGCCCTTACAACGTATTACAAAAACCAAGACTCTGGTTGATGTGCTTTCCACTATTATGCACGGAAAGGACAAATTAAGAGAGAATGAAGTAAATGACACTTCCTGCTATAAGAAAAGAGCGGTCTGGACATTTTACCTCTGAATAGATATACTGCAATTAACATGATGCACTATAATTCTCTTATGGATGAGGCACCATAACACAATCAGGCAAAACAGAAGTTCTATCTATCTAAATGATTTTCTTCAGCAAGTAAGTCGGCAACCTTAAAAAAAAAGAATTTTCTAACATTCCTGGAGCAAGCCATATCTGCCTTGTTACGTGTTAAAAACAAAAGACTTTCCTTATTTAGTTGACTTGTCCTCATGCACCAGATGACACCCCAAATTCAAAACATGAAATAACATATTCGCAATTACGAATGTGACCCTTTTCCACAATAGATATCGGGTTACTGAAAATGCATTACCTTCATGGAAAGCTCTAGCTTGTCAAGAAGCTTAACTATCTTTTCCACTTCCTTATCAGCATTGAGGTTAGGATCTTTTAGAGCAGCCGCTTCAAACCCATGAAGAGCTCTCTCATAGTTTTCCAGATACTTATTCACCTGCCATAAGCTATAAATCACATACAAAGCAGTATTCAACTGGAGTAGAAGTGTCAATTTTTTCCTAATATCTGGGATATTTCTTGGAACACTAGTCTTACACTGAAATTTAGCTGATGAGTAATTAATACTTCATCAATTCTAGTAAGATAAAAAATCTCATGATGCATAAGACTTACAGTAGCTGAATTAAAATAAAGGTCCGGATTGTACGTCATCATTTCATCCTTCTCCTGAGACATCATAAAGATCAGAACATTATTTCACTAACTAGACCAGCAGAGATAAAGTTTCATCAACTCAGATTATTTAGATGTCTTATTAGGCCTATGAAACTCGAACTACGGTATCTCCATTCATGAAATATAGAGCTAAAAAAGACCTGTTGGATTCCAAAAGATCAAGACTTTCAGTCTTACAGCATTTTGATAAGCTTTCAATGACTGTTGAAGTTTCACATGGTCCCATGATCCAGTGACAAAGAAACTTGTGAGGTATGCATTTCCCAGATTATCTGGCAGAAAGGCAACAATGATTAGTTTTTAGGCACTCTAACAGAAAGGTCATAATCATCTTGAGCAATTGATGTAGCTAGCAACAACAGATGAAGCTAAGAAATGATGACCACTACGGTAGCATATTTTTATATTTAAGTGAAAATACCAAATATAGAACGACCGTTTAAGCTTGTTCCTGAACCTAATCATCACTATCCTTAATCCATAGTAAGCATGCTAATAGTAAATTTCTCCTATCAACGTTTGCGAAAAGAATATATTTGCCATGTCATCACTAGACACACTGTGACTCTGTGAGGAAAAGAACTCAGCTCAGGCAACAGGAAAGCTTAAATAAGCAAAAGAAATCAACTGTTCTGTGCATCACAGAAAATCATGATCACTGTGCACATAAAAATCTGCAGGAGAAAGTTCATTGGTCCTTCTATATTACGTATGAACATAAATCTTGCCAAGTGATTGTCACGTGCTTTTAAGGAGTTATTCTTGTGTATAGCAAGAGGGCAAAATGTGAAGTGCCATAATTAAAGCTCATGTTGAATTGGAAAGATCAAATGAAAGGAGTTATATTGTAAGAACCAAAGGGTTCAAACATCATAACCTACTACATGCTCTGACTCAAGTAATTGAATACACAACAATGAAGACACTGCTTGAACACTTTTAAGACCCTATTGCATGGCCTTCAACTACATTAAAATAATGCTGCTTATCTACAAGTTTTTTGACAAGTACAGTCTTTGCTTATACATTTAGTTCGAAAGCTACCATGGTTAGTTAGATGTACTCATAACAAGCTATTAATCGTATAGTTTTCTTTCCATAATACTCCCCTTATACAGTCTACTGCAATACCAAATTCTTAGTTACAGGTCCAGCCACATTATAGAAAATAATATAATGACCACTTCATGAATTAACAAGTACGTTATCTTAAAATTCTTGTTTGTTACTAGAATACCATAACTAAAATCCCATTTCACATGAAGCAAATTTGCCAACTCACTATACATGAGATGGCGAAGACCTCCTTAGATGATGCATGCGATATAAGTTCATAATTGTCAACATAGAACCATTCCAAGGGAATATGTTTCTTCTTAAGAAGAAGCTAGAATCATACACCATGAGTTGCCATCCTTGATATCCAACATGACAGCTTCTTTTGCATGCTGAATGCTTTCTTTGACTGATTGTGCATGATTCTCAGTGCCTTCACAAACACAAATATACTTCTGTTATACATTGACATAGGATAAACTCGTATAGATATGAAGCAATAGTGCATATCCTAGAAACATTTACCACTTCTTAAAATGAGAACTTCATCTCAAAAATTGATGAAGTGGCCAAGTCAAGTCATATAATACTTGGTCCCACATAAATTAAACCTTTAGCTTTAAATTATCTTGGTTTTTAATTATGGATTGCATCACATAACATTAAATGGGCACTGAGAGTGTCATAATGAAGTTTTAAAAGCTGGAATATAGCGCGCGTCACACCATCTGTTGTTTATATCTCAAAGAAACCAATCGGGATATCTGGAATTTAATGATGAACAATCATTCACATAAAAGGTCCTCCCTTTAAGTTAAGATATATAATTATGCTGTAATGACAGCCACTGCCAAGAATTGGAAAATAGGTTCAGACACTTTGGCAAACATGCAGATCTGAAAGTTACCAAGATTCAAGACATACTTTGCTTTGCCAAATTTCCTGCCATGGAATCTAGAGATCAGAAGAAAATTTATCCTAACATGAAAAATCAATGTATTAATCACCACTGATGAACTACAACATCTTATACAAACATTACTTTAGCTGTCATAGGATACTGATAGTCAATTGGGAATCGGATAATATTGCACCTAAAATAGTTGTTGTATGACGGTACAATTAAGCATCCACAAGACCAAACTATTCTGTTTCACTACCACCAATGATTACTGTGCCGGTCAGCATTTCTCTTGCCGATCGGTTATGGGCACAGGAAAAAAACCCGACACTGGTGCGTGCAAATGGGCCCATGTGTCGACCGGCACCGGCACGTGTTAGTCAGCACAAGTAGGTGTCGTTCGGCACTGCCGGATTTGAACGGACTTTTCCAGAAACCCGTTCGGAACAGACTTGAGCTTGTTACTTTATATATGTTAATCGTTTTGGTATGTTTGTACAACATTCTATTATCATGCACTTTCTAGATTGAAGAAAAACAATATAAACTATCATCTTTTACCTCATAAACAGAAGAAAAATGGGACTGAATTGGTCGATATAAAGCAAGGAGGAATTGCAATCTTATTGGATAGCCTTGTGGGAAATCATGATCGCAAAGTGGCACTTAAACTAGTATTCAGATCTGTCAAAATAAGACAGCACTCAAACCTGTGGAATACAAATCAAGCAGAAATCACAATCTTATAGGGTAGTCTCCTTGCCTTGAGCCATTATTCTCTCAAGCATTGAGAGCTGACATAAGATCCTCTTGTTTGGACCCTGCATCACAGAAGCACACACAATACATTGTACAGCAAAATTGTCTTAGTCATTTTATGAAAAACAAAACAGTAGATGCAATAGATATAAAAAATATACTGCTGAGAACCTTGCTCAGAGCTAAAGAGAAGCAGTTTTTTGCTGCTAGGAGATCTCCCTTCTTCCAGATGCAGTTACCAAGGCATAGCCACGCATCTGCAAGAGATGGATTTAATTTAACCTGAAACATCAAAGGTCAATTTTAAACATAGCCACATATGAAAAAGTTATGCGCATGAGGAATCCTTTATCACATACAGCTTTTGACAAATGATCTTCGCCTTCCTTTCGGTAATCAGGAAATGCATCAAGTATTTTGCCCCTCAAATATTCGTAAGTTGCACGTTGCAATGGTGACCTTCTTTCTTCTGCACAGAATGCAGACTGCAATAAATAAGAAACATAGGCAAACTAAATAGTTCATGACTAAAGCCTTCTAAGCAATTAAGCCACACATGAGTGCTCATAGAAATTTGAGAATTCTAACTAGAAGCATGTGTTTCAAACTAACCACAAGATATGCACAAAATTCATGTCAAGCAACCAACAAAAACTTAAATATTGCAGGAAAGTCACTGCGCCACAAGGTAGTATATTTTGTTGCCATCTCATTGGATTCCAAATGTTACAAACAAGTCTCCAGAACCTGTAGAGAGAGCTTCACAACCAGTAGGCAGCAAAATATAATTTTCTTTCCATTTCAGATCATTCAACTTGTTAGTTGGACAGTCAACAAAATATTGATGCACATTATTCAGATTATATCATTTAATCCACCACAAGCAGTTTGAAGAAGGAAAATTCTTGGTTCCATAGATATTTCTGGTGAGGTCACTATTGTTTCTAAAAGCGGCATTATAGTAAGGACTAAGGAGACAGGATTTTATGAGGCACTTGATCATGTTCTTACTTCAAAAGTCCTCCAATAAAAACGCTGTCAGCAGCGCTAAACAAAAGTAACTTGTGCATGAAGTAATGTACTCATTTGTTTACTAGGGACTCATTCAGGTAGATAATTGATAAGAATGAACAGCCATATGAAAAATCAATTCCTTACAACTATGAGAAAGTGTAAGAACGCGGATAATGAGAGATCTCAACCCCCCAACTCCTCCTAGGTTTCTGTATTCTTCTGTTGGAGATGTGTATAGTAGAGATGGACAAATAAAGTATTTCTGACTGTTAGTCAAACAAGCATTAAAGATCCACTCCTAAGGTTTAGCTAATGTTTGCAGTCATTGAAACCAACCTTGACATCTACCATAAACCAAAAATGAAATGTAAGACAACTAAGTAATCATCGGAATTGCAGTGAGGATAGACGTTAACTGAAACAATTGATTCTACCCAAAACTCATCAGCTCTTGCTGGATTTGTTTCTTGTCGAGATATACAGCTTTTGTGAAAATCTGAGTACTTACAGATTTTGGTTTGGGTCTGCTCCAAACAAATCTGTTTCTAGACAATCCATATCTGAAACAGGTAATTCTCCTAGTTTAATTTGATCGTTAAGTATTGCTCGAAAAATCAAAAAATAGCAACGCCAACCCGTACTTTTGAACATTTGTGAGCAGCGAGAACCAGTTCTAGGTAGAAGATGTAACTGCAAAGATAGCCGTCACAAAACACATTGACCCTCCAAGGCGATGCCTTCTCTGTTCTTTCATCATTTCAAAACCAATAATCTGCTTGTAATACCGAACAAAGCAAATCATTCTTGCATAACCTTTTGCAAATCATCCATCACCTTTTAAACCAACCAACCATGTCCTTCAGAAGCGAGAAAGAAATATCCCATTCGTGCTTGTTTCTAATCCCAAATTCGCAATCCAGCTGCCACGGCATTTCGCACGCAAGAACTGGAACAAGATTAAACCCACACAAAACCAATGCAATCAAGAATCGCATACTCGTCACAAGGGTCATCACTAGAAATACGACACAGGATCTGCTCCAGAATACATAATGCCGAACTAACGCCACTCTAGGAGAACAATCAAATTCAACTCTAAAAGAAGAAAAAAACAAAGACTGGATCTCTGTGTGTGTGAGAAGGAAAGAGAGGGTGACTATTACCCGGGGGAAGGGAGTCGAGGAGGGATAGGGCGGCATCGGCGAGGGATTGGAGCCGGGATGTCTTCTCGCCGGGATCCCGAGGGAAGTAGGTGTCCCTCACCCGGTACAGCTCCTCCGCCGCCTCCGCCGCCCCCGTCATGGCTTCTCCCCCGCCTCCGCTGCCGCTCATAGCTCTCCGTCTCTCGCGCACCGGAGAAGAGCAGAAGGATCTGGTCGGTAGGCAATAGGGTCGTCAACATCACACCGGTGCGTGCTCGAGTCCGATTTCAAGTTGGGTCCAAAATTTTCTACGGGACTTGACACGACCAGATATTTTTGCATATCAGGACCGCTCCTTGTTCCTATTCGCAAACTTAGGACCCTCAACAAAAAGGCTAATAAACTTGAGTAATAAAAATAAATAATCTATCTATATAAGACATGATTTTACTTACATCGGATGATCTATAAAAGTTTAGAAAATTTATATCCGGTGGTTTAGAATCACCCCCATTACACGAACTTAGTTATTTCTAAAAATAACTGAATTCATTCGTATATGAGTTGAGTGTGATGGGAGTGGTTACGGAAGATATAATGAAAGATATGAGTGTGATTGGCAAACCATGCAATTTGCACGGGAATCCACTACTTACATATAAGTGAGCGTATTTTAATCATTTTAGACAAAAGTAGTCTTAATATGTAAAAAATAAATAAAAATATGGTCCAGTTGGATTGAGGTCTAAAAATTTTAACCCATGACTAATTAGTTGGGCTCGAGTATTCTATGACCCAACTCAGGCCATGATAAAGTCATCGTACAACCTTAAACCTTATTTTGTTATACTTTAGGATCATTCAAGCAGCCGGCTGTTTATGTATGACTAGTTATTGCCTTATTGGGGTAGTTTGCTTCATCCCTTGTTGTTTTTAATGGTTGTTTGGTAGGTATTCCAAGTTTCTGCTGTTGCGTATCCCAAGAGAGCTAGCTGAATGGCATGGCGGATTGGCTCGCTGTGCTGATCCTGACAATGGAGACGGGCGGATTTGTTTCCACGTCCGCGTTTCGTAGCCCACAGACTGCTCGACAGTCGACAGCCGACAGTCGACACTCCCGTGGCCTACGTGTTCCTGGTCAACGGTCTGTTCTCCATCATGATCCTTGAGTTGCTTGGCCCAATGTCAAATCTTATTAGCTTTTGATTAGTCTCATAAAACACGGTTTCTCAGAACCATTGTCTTAGTTTAGTTAGTTTTGGCACGGCATAGGAAATTGTGTTGTTCTTTACCCAGTTGACAACAGATAGAAAATAGATAAGGGGGGTTTAAAGGCCCAAATGATCCGGCCCACTACAGGTCCAACCTGGGCCCGCTTGGGTCGTAGCCTGGTCCGATCAGGGTGTTGACCCTACTGGACCGGGCTGATCCAGGTTCAGTTTAGAGCCCCTTGGTCAAAAATCCGATCCGAGTTTTAAAGAAGGTTTAAAGAAGGGGATTGATAGGGGATCAACACGGGAAGGGGATCATCGACTGTCGAGATCGACGGGGGAAGAGTCACGGGGTCCCCCGGAGTCAATCCATTGGCTCGGATCACCCCGATGGGAGGCGGAGGCGTGGATCCCGATGAGGGCAGCACCAGTGAGGGTCCTTGGGAGGTGACTGGCATCGGGGACGACAATCGGAGGTGGAGTGGGTGAGGATCGTCGTGGAAGGCTCAAGAGAACTCCCATGGGTTTTAAGGGAGATCGGAGCCTAGCAGCGAGCATCGTCCTAACTTTGGGTGAGATCAGGGTCGCCCTAAGGTAAAGTGCGGCGGCCCTTGGGCACAGTCGTCGTGGGAGGCCGTCGGGGGCGACGAGGGTGGTCGAAGAAGATGAAGGAGGGTACCTCGGGTACGACGGTTGGACCAGGATCGCAACAGCGGCGGCGATCGCATGGAAGGAGAGAAGCGAGGGCCAAAAGAAGAAGCCCTTCTCCTTCGATTTCAACCTCCCCGCTCCCTGGTTGGAATGGGTTCGGCCCGGTCCAGTCTGATCTTCAAGCCGAGTAGGTCTATTGTGCCCGGCACTAGCCTGGGCAGTCCGGATGATTACAAGGGTTGGACCGGCTATTGCCTCCAACTCGACCCACCCTAGTTGGACACCCCTAAATATATCGTATTTGATCTCTAGATGCATGTAAATTAACACTGACAAAGATGGATTAACTTATTGCCAAAACCATATTGATTGGAATATCTAACTAGAGAGAGATATAAAACGTCTTCTAAATGCGTATATAACCACCTCAAAAAAAATTATAGGAAATTGACATTGGGTCCGTTCTAGTGGAAATGTTCATCTCATAGTCTAGGTGGACTTTTCTAAAACGTTAGGTCCACTAATCATCATTTTTATCCTTTACATTACTAAATGGACTTAACACCCCCAAAAATGAGCTAGTAATCATCGTTTTTAAAGTTCCTTGGCCAAAATGCCCCTTGTAGTCCATTTTGTTCTTTTTTTTTTGTATGAAAAATGGGCGACCCCTAAAATTTCTGTATATTTTAAGGGGTAGATCGTGATGTATATGAAAGGGCATTTTTATCCTTTTCATTACTAAATGGACTTAACACCCCCAAAAATGACGCATGTAATTTATGTCGTATCAAATTCTATTTAGTAGCTGTCGCTCCTTTCCTCAAAAAATTACAAAAAAATAACTTCAAAAACTTAACATCCATATAATAAAAAGGAATCAATCACCCTGAATGTAAGACCTCAACAAATATATAATTGCACAATGACTTATTTACTCCGATGAGTTTTTATTTAGCAATTAAAAAAGCATGAGCTACTTGATATATATCGAAATAATATTCAAGATTAAAGACTCTCCTATACAATAAAAAAAAATCACGTTTTTCGTATAAAACCAAAATCATTCACGCTAATTAAGCCATAAACTGTGACTGTGACAAGTTCGGTTACAAAGAACCGAAAATCAATTAAAGAAGCATGAGCTACATCATGTATCTGTCATAAAATCAAAATCATTCACGCTAATTAAGCCATAAACTATGACTGGGACAAGTTCGGTTACAAATAACCGAAAATCAACTACACATTCAGATATATGCAACCGAAAAAACGATGTAAACTCGGCTTTCCATAACCGAACATACAACTAGTAATCGGTCAAGAATTTCAGAATATATAGTTCGGCTATGTTGAGTTTGTCTCAAAACTCTTTCTCAGCAGAATCTGAAGACCACGGTCGACCGTGGACTCTTGACGGTCGACCGCGGATTGTCACGGACGATCGGAGCATTGTCCGCAGCATCAACCGTTTTGCTCAAGATTGTCACGGTCGACCGCCACATCAACCGTGACATCGACCGTCCGTCTCTGTCAAGGAAATCTCTTCCCATGGTCGATGCGAGGATCGACCGCGGGCGTATGATGGACTCGTGCCAATGGACCGTTCAAGCATGACGGTCGACCGTGGAAGCATGACGGTCGACCGTAGGAACTTGACGGTCGACCGTGGAAGCATGACGGTCGACCGTGGACGCTCGATGCTGAAGACCTTTTATTTTAGGCAACTATACTTAACGGGTTTTATTATGTTTGTTTTAGTATAAACCCGTTAAGATCCTATCGGATCGTAGTGGTCTATATATATATAAGCCCTAGATCATAAGATTAGGGTTAAGGTCATTATTCTTCATCTTTTAGAGAGAGGTTTTGTAAGTTCTCTGTTTTCTCTTTCCTGAAGAAAACAGAGACGAAGAACTTGGTTGTATTCTTGGTGATTTCTCATAGTGGATTCCTCCTTTTCGCCTGTGGTTTTTTACCTTCTATTTTGAAAGGTTTTTCCACGTTAAATCCGTGTGTCATTGATTTCTTCTCTTCTTTGTTTTCTTCTCATCGTCGTTTGTCACTTGTTTTCATCCAAACCACCTGTCAATTGACGATCTACTTGGGCTTAATCCTAACAGGCTATATACCGACGAAAAAATTACAAACTTTCGGTTTCGGGAAACCGAAAACAATGAGAATGATCTGATTTACATGACCAATAATGAAAAAAACGGGGGGAAGAACGGAGGCATATGGACCGAACTAAACTAGCGCCAGTCTATCCTCACATCGTCGGCAAGATCTTAATGCTAAGTTACGATGATAGGGGGGACTAACCGTAATGTGGGATATCCTCCCTTCTTTTTCTTTGACGGGGAAGAGGCGGAGAAATTGTGCTCGGCGGAGGTCGACGGCGTTGGGGAAGACGTGGAGGTCGCGGCTCGGCGGAAGTCGCGGCAACGACGGTTTTTTCAGGCGACGGCGGGTTTCACCGGGGAGGAAGCTTTCTCGTTTGAAGCATGGGTTAGAGTAAGGTGGTAGGGTTGAACGGTGGGGTCGAACTGTAGAGGATGGAGTTAAAGTGGGTGGTGCACTAGTAAAACCATGTTTGGATTAGTGAGAGGGTGAAGGGTAATATAGGATATATGAAAAATGGTACGTGGTGCATCTAGTAATATGTTGTATTCAGAAAGTTGAGTGTGATGCACCTAGTAAAACGGGTGCACTTATAAATTGTAGTGGTGCATATAAAACCACCCGTCCACTAATCATCGATTTTAAAGTTCCTTGGCCAAAACGCCTCTTGTAGTTCATTTTGTTCCTTTTTTTTTGTATGAAAAATGAGCGAACCCTAAAATTTCAGTATATTTTAAGGGTAGATAGTGATGTATATGAAAGGGCATTTTTATCCTTTTCACTACTAAATGCACTTAACACCCCCAAAAAATGACGCATGTAATTTATGCCGTATCAAATTCTATTTAGTAGATGTCGCTCATTTCCACAAAAAATTACAAAAAAAAGTAACTTCAAAAACTTAACATCCATATAATAAAAATGAATCAATCACCCTGAGTCTGAGTGTAAGACCTCAACAATATATAATTGCACAATGACTTATTTACTCCGATAAGTTTTTATTTAGCAATTAAAGAAGCATGAGCTACTTGATATATATCGAAATAATATTCAAGATTAAAGACTCCCTACACAATCAAAAAAAAAAATCGCGTTTTTCGTATAATTAAACATAGTATTTAGTGTCAAATAATCCACTCCTAAAACAATGCAAAACGAAAATATCTAGCATATGATGTCTAAATCAAGACAAAGTAGAAGATCAAATGCTCAATCTCCATCAAACAAATGAAGTAAACAAAGAAGATTCCGTGTAATTATAATTGATCCCGTCAAAATCAAAAGGTGGACTTGGAAAGCATCAAATCCAGAGCAACTTACACGGTCAAATGCTCATGCTACTTGCCTGCACAACCACGAAAGAGAGTAAGAGTAGACTTTTTTTTACAAGCCGCATCTCTATCATCTGTAGAACATTCGCTGCCATCCATATCACTCCACTTTCTTGGAAACTTCTCTTCTTCTCGAGAGCCCATTAAGTGGTGACAGCACAGCACAGCGTCACGTAAATTTTAATTACCTTCACGTCAGTCCATGTTAAACTTAATTATCTTAATAATATATAATAATATATAATTTTTTTAATAATTTATATTATATAACTTGTTATCTAGGATATAATGTCAACGCATCTTAATTTAAGATGAGATAAAGAAAAAAAAAGTTAAATTGTTTCACACCACCAACCAAAGGGTGTAACGGTCATGGCCGGACCACCCTCTTCTTTGTTCTCACGTTCTCGCGTCACCGCCACATCGCAACCCATTAAACACCGCGGCTCGCGCTGGCCCGCGCGCGCGTGGGCGGCCCCACGCGCCATAACAGCCAGGCCATCCACCAGCGTGATCATTGCTTGCTTCTTTTCCCCTTCCCCTCCGCGTTTCTCTCTCTCTCTCTATACCTATATAAAAATCTAGTTCCATATTGTCACCTCTTCTATATTAATTCTACCCTACTAGCTAGTGATCATAGATTCATATAGGAACAACCAACCAACTCCTCTCTTCTCTTCGCTCTTTTATCTCTCTAGCTTCTTCGATCAATCTTGTAAAGATTACATACATGGGGAACTTTGCTTCTTGCACTGGTTCAGCTGGCAAAGATGGAGGCGTGTCGAGTTGTACCAGCGTCATCTTCCCTGGTGGTGAGATCAGGCAGGTGCAGGGCGCCGCCAGCGCGGCGGAGCTGATGTTCGACACGCCGAACCACTTCGTCGTCAGCTCCCGGTCCATGCACGTCGGCAGGAGGTTCTCGCCGCTGGCGGCGGTTGAGGAGCTGGAGATGGGTGCTGTCTACGTCATGTTTCCGATGAAGCGTGTCAACTCGGTCGTCACCGACGGTGATATGGGCGTTCTTCTCGTCGCCGCCGGCTCTGCTGCTGCGCGGAGGGCCTCCGCCGGCGGCGGGGCTAGGGTCCTCCCGGAGGGCGGTTCGGAGGTGGCCGGAGACCGGGAAGAGAGTCAGGAGCCGAGGTTGAGGCTTGATGAGATGATGGGGGCTTCAGTGGGGGAGCTCAAGTATAGGTTGAGCATTTGCAGGTCTAAGAAGCCATTGTTGGAGACCATAGCAGAGGAGAACATTAGCGTCAGATGAGAATATATTCTAAGTTTATAGGGGCTCTATATGGATATAAATAGTCTAAGATTATATATTTATTGGGGCTTCTAGTTAGATACAAATAGTCATAGTTGTCTCTTTTTCATGCCTTTTGATTGATGAGGAGAGTAGAAGGTTGTGCTGTTTCTAAATGTATCTGGGATTTATGTGGATATGAAACCAATCAACCATGGTGAGTTATTAGCATGTAATATATGGTTCTCTTTTTAATTCATGATGTTTGTGTGTACCCGATTCGAATGGATTAGGCTCTTTGATCGATAGACTTCTATCGATTGAATGTATTAATCATCTTTGACAGAACACTACTACTGATGATGAATTAGCAAATTGAATGAGATCATTATACTATATGTAATTCAAAAGAATGTCCTTTTGTATGTATTATTCTGTTTTTATAGTTAGTGCTTTAAATAGCAAAGAAAAAAAGTTAAATGGTGATAATTCTATTAAAACGGATGACCTCAGATTGCCTCGATATAAGAAAATGCGATGCTATATTTCCATTTGTGAAATACTTGAGCTTTATGGTCTACCTAGGGTCCTTGCTGCCCAAACGTAAACCGGTGATGACCACGTCCAAACCACGTCAGAGATGAACCAATTTATTAATATTTTTATTTGACCGCCGGCTGCAGAGTAAAAATCATAAAAACAAAATCTTAATTGATTTTGAATGAAAATTTTTGATTATATCAAAATTGAAACTAAATACACATCCAAACAATAAACCTCATGAATATATTTTTCTACTATAAATATTAATGTTACATGTCAAATAAATTTTCAGTTATTACCCCACCTCATCACATTCATAAAAAAAAAACACAACGCACGTCCGATCAAAAGGCTTAATATGACTCCCCAAAAAAGGAAAAAACTCCTACAACCCTGAAAGCATCTTGTCACCAACTAGTTTGAAAGCCTAGCTGACTTTTCACTATAAATACCAACAGCCAGAAATAGAAAGAAAAAAACATGAAGAAGTCTTCCATTTAGAACATGAACAGGTCTAGAAAGCGGAGCTTGTTCTTGGAAGTTGCACCCCTGAAAGCATCTTTTCACCAACTATTTGAAAGCCTAGCTGACTTTTCGGTATAAATTCCAACAGCCAGAAATAGAAAGAAAAAACATGGAAAAGAAGTCTTCCATTTAGAACATGAACAAGTCTAGAAAGCGGAGTTTGGTCTTGAAAGTTTGGTCGACTAAGAGGTGGAGAAGGCATTATTTTGGCAAGAAGAATCCTTGAATATAATAAGCACAAACTAATGAACAATGATACAAGAATCCAAAAGAATTGGATGAAAGGGCACTATCATAATTCCACAAATTTAAAACGAGTTTTTGAGTGCTAAAACAGTAGCATCCAAACAAAATCTGAACATTTGAAGTTGACATTTGGTCAATGGTTCCCCTAAGTTCTAGAGCTGAAGGACATCAGTTCACTTGTGTAACAGCATGTAGATAAGGGGATAGGCAAAAACTCTAATTTCAGTTCCGCATAAATGCAACAGTGGCGACCCGCGATCCTTCGACGCCACCAAACATGAAAGTAGGATATGTTCGGACATGATCCAGGTACTGGAATACAGCAGATTCGTCAACTATCTCATGATCTTGGGAAGTCAGACTTCTCTCCTTGAATTTCTCCACTTCTTGCAACAATTCATCTTTTGTGTTGTTACATGATGTGATGATCTGCAGGACCCATAGGCATCCATCAGCAATCAAAAGGATGATGATGGTCATGAACAGGATCTTGGAACCACTTTCTTGATGTCTTCGTGGTTAGACAAAGTAAGAGATAAATGATGCAGCGCATTCAGCAATGGTTCTAAAACTTGGCAAGAGTTCGAGAATACCAACCAGTATCCCTCTCGGAGCAACCAACTTTGATACGGATTCCCAATACATCATCCTTAAAAAAGCAATCCACGAAGAAAAAAGGAGTTAACCACGTGTATGATTATTTGAGAAGAAGATGGCTGATGATTGTCAAGATATTTTGATCTCAAATCACCTTTTGATAGAGCCATCTAGATGCAACCCGATTGCATCAAAAGTCCCTTTGTCCATAACCAACTCGAACTTTTTATCCAGTTTTGTCTCCAAAACATCATCAACCTGCAATAAATGTCTAAAAATCAAGACAAAAAGAAACAGAGACAAAAAATAGTTCTGGTAAATTCAGAGTTTCTAAGTTCTGTGCAGCATAAAGATGACTCTTGTTGCAAGCATCAACCTTATCAAGCCTCCACAAAACTTTGCATACTTTAAAAACATGTCAAAGAATAGGGAATAGCATCAGTCTCAGACAATTCAGCTGACAGGCTAGAGCCTGACATTTCAGGTGAAGTACAATCTTTAGCAGTTCTGAAGACATTGCAACATGTTTGCCAATTTAGACGCACGGATGTGCATATTCCTGAATCAATTACATAGAATCTATGATTCTAGATGTGCCACGTGGCTAATTTCAGTACGTGTCAGGTGGTACGCACAATAATCCTTGAAAATTAACAACCGAAGTAAGGTACCCTTTAGATTATTCAAAGATATACAAATTAACTATGGAAAGCATAAATTGAGTCCTGAAAGATTCTACTCACACAAACTGCAACCTTGCAACCAAGCACGATTTCAATCTAAAAGGTCTTAGTTGGAATAAAGTTGGAGGCAAAACTTTTCATTGACACCCTTTTTTCTCATAATGCCTTACTCCATCCTTCACACAATGAACAACCACAGAGAAGCTAAAGGTAATCAGACATTAAACTTAAGAAATGGAAGGTCCTCTTAAGTCCAATACAATATTCTATTCTTGAGCCTTGTCCATATAAAGTTGTCCTTTCATGGCCAACCTTCTTCTGTTAGGAAAAGCATATGTGGTCTGGTGCTAGCAGTCACTGGTATTAGCGGTTGTATGAGGTTCAAACATGGATTAATAATGCAAGGAAGGCTACATGCCAATGGCTATCAAGAACCAAGAAGCGCTTGTTTATCTCAGTGAGCTCGATTCTTGTACTTTCTACGTAATGAATGCCCGACATGACATGGTAGTGCATGAATTGTAGAGAGCTCCAACAGAAGACAAGGCAAATTTATGATGCCCATTTACCAGTGGTTCAAGGTGTTGATGGCCTGGGAGAATCATATACAAGTTAGATAAATTTGACTGCGTATGGTATGTATCACCATAAGTATCAAGGCTTCTTTATACCAATTCTTGTAGATCTTACGGAAATCTTTGTCCAGTTGCCTATGTCATCTCCACACATTATTTTAAATTCTTAGCATGATTTCCATTCACACTTTTTATGGCCTTTCCCTTCTCCTTGCTTTGACCTTCCAACACCAACATGAGTTCTCCCAGGAGCGTTCATGAATCTCCATCGCATATGCCCAAACAATTTCAATTGTCCTTCATTATTTCATCGCAATCATCATCAATCTTATACGTCTTTTGTAGTCATTTATCACCCCTGGATTCCCAAGTTTAGCACACCTTCTTATGTCTGCTTAAGTCATGTACTTGAGCTTCCTTTTCCAACTATCTAACACCGCAAGCCTTATCACTGTCTTAAAAAAAGTATACTTCAGAATCTTCAGGACATTAGGTGATCATATAACACCCCAGAAAAGCATCTCCCCACTTCCTATCAACCAAGTTATATATCTCTGAGAAAATGATGCATAAGCGAGCCACATTATTGACATATGACAATTCGTGAACAAGTATAACCACATCATTGCATCAATAAGATGCACATGGCATATGCTCAAGTTTAAATATGCCATGCTTGAGTTTCATCTCTTACAAGGATGAATAAAGGATACAGCAGAAGACATCATCTCTTAACAGCCAGTCTACCCTGGATTTCTTCAGCTGAAAATGCCCATGGCACAAAAGCTGTTCTATCAGTTAATGACTGCAGCACATCCAAGCGCTTTTAGGACACACTTACACAAACTTTTAATCCAGGAAAAAATGGATGAGAAACATGCAACTTCATCACACAATTGCAAGTCCTTGAAAATAAATTTCCGAGAGGTGTTGTGTATTCATAGAATACTTCTTTAAGAAGGCAGGGTCTGGAAGGAGACAGAAAAGAAGGTTATAGAGCAACAAAATCTAGCATAAATAATGAACTCATGAACCTTGCTTCCATATTGATGTACGTTACTGATGCTGCTTTGTGCTCATAAAGGATATCTATTGCTTCCATATCCTTAGAAACATGCAAAATTTCATTTTGATATTGGATGAATCAATTTGAGCATAAAAATCCATGTTATCAGAAACAAGATGAGATAAAACAAAAGCTGGATTGAAGGAAAAAAAAAAAACAGAGAAATCTAAGAGTTCAGCTTGACAACATGACATACCAAGAAGTTTATATAGGGGAATCCATCACGTGCAGCAAGTTTTCTTGCAAGATTGATTGCTCCTTCACTATAATCAGTTCCCGTCAAATCAAGAAATCTGGATATCAAATCCATGAGTACTCCTGAATTATTCGATAACACGATAAAAACAAAAAGTGTAATCTTCAAGATTTTTGTTAAAGCTACATATGAATCATATCCTTTTAGTATGAAATATAATAGGAGCACAGAACTTATGAGTACCAACAATGCTATAGCATTTAACAAACTTTAACAAGAATGTATACATAGAAGATATTGCAATGTGCCTAACTTGCAATGTCGAAGCCACCATGCTTTCGCCAACAATTGATTATTTTCATACTTGTAAGACAGAAAAAAAGCGTAATACTAAATACAACAAACTCCAACATTAAATTCTTGCAAAGTGCAAACTATCTCGATCAAAAATCGAAGCCAGGAAAAAAAAGATATTTCTCAGACTATTGCTATTAGTATGCAACTCCATAAGTATTGCCTAGTGCTCATGCCACAAGTTAATACCTTGTTTCTGGTAATAGAAAGTTATCTTTCTACTATAATAAAGGGTAACCATAGCTTAACAACCAACCGGCTCCATCATAACTGATGCGAGGGATAATGTTTCTGCTGGTTATAGTGGAACAAATGATGCTTAAAATCTTATGCACATATAACATATTTTTGCTAATGGTTACACTTTTCTATTAAAATGTCTAAAACAATCACTGTCCAAAACCTGACCATACAGGGCAGTGGCCTTACAGTAACATACTAACATGCACCATATTTTAGCTATACTTGTTATAGGGTTTAGACTTCTATGTCCATATTAATAGAACTTAATTATGTGCATAAGACAGGGTTTAGACAGGGATGCGGATAGAGACAAAAGATAAAAAGCGAAAAAAAAAAGAAAAAAAAGTTGTATGGCATGGTATTCCCTAAATTGTCTTTCTAAATATCCTGTGAGGAATCCATGCCCTTGGTGAGAGTTTTACTTATCAACGATTAGACCTTCCTCCTTTTAACCAATATAACCCTTTCAATCCCAAAAGAAACCCAAGAAAAGAGCCCCATTGTAATTACATGATTTTCATAACCAGCATCATCATCAAATTCGAATGTATACATTCTCCTCTAAAAGCTACCAGATTCCAATGCCTTCTAATGGTCTATAAGAACTCATTCTATGGCTCCCTAAGTTATCACAAGCATCGTGCTAACAATGTGATATCAGTGGTCTTTGTTGGAGTGATACTTGCATATAAACTTGAATTGAATTGTGTTAATACATACTTGCCTTTTGTTTACCAGTTTGCAGACAATAGTATACAGCTTACACAAAAGCAAAGGATATTGGTAGAGACCTTTTCAAGGCTGCTACTATAAGTGTAAAAGACATAAAGCACTAACAGCAACATTGCCATAGATTTGATTTCCTAACAGAAAATTTGAAATTAATTTGATCAACGGTTCACCATTCTGGCCGTGCCGATCGACACGATAAATGTATTGATCCAGAGACCTCATGCGAATAAATATATTAGGTATAAAGAGGGCCATGCCGCCAGCATGAGTTTGTGCTGAGCATCGCCATGCATCGCGCGAGCCAATACCAGTACGACACATGCCACTAGCAAGGTAATCCTTACTCCAAGTCTATATTTTCCTCATTTTATTTCTAAAATTGTCCAACATAGGCAAGAAAAGTTTTTTATAGGAAACAAACTTCAATGTAATATCAAATGCAAATATTGATGAGATCATGAGAGAGATATTTCTTTATTTCGCAGAGGAAATAACAGAAAAATGGATCTATAAACTTAAATCACGAGATTAATCAAATTCAACCGGAAGCAAAGTATGTGAAATAGATGAAATTACAAATAGGTAAACCAGTAGAATACCCTTGCTTTGCAAACTCTTGTAGGAGCAGGCCATTCCCAGTTCCTATGTCAAGCACACTCCAACAAGACAACCGTTTAAAGCTATCTCTTGGTTCAGACTTACAATTGTTGTCAATCTGTACACTTTGATCTTGAGATATGCTGGTACACAAGTCCTTAGTCCAAGTGGCTAAAGCAACCATGACGTCGACACCGAACCTGAAGCAGATCAGCTATCAAATTTAAACTAAATGTTTCAAGAGATAACAATTATTTAATCTGGTTTCTAGTTTTCATTTTACAACTCTCTCGACATTTTGTTGATTCCTACTTTGATCTCCCTCTCTAAGTTATGGGATAAGAGAGACCAGATCCAAAAGCAGAGCTGTTGCAAACAATTAGCACACCATAAACACTGAGTTGAATCCATAAAAGAGTAAGGGGAAGATAAATGCAATTCCCACCCCACATTAGAAAATGAATCACAGACTAGCTATGCTGAGGGATATCTATGTGAGAAAGGGGAGAAGCCACGCACTGGTACACAAATTAAATGTCAGTTATTTATCACATTCAGATAACATCATTGTGATAAAAAGTCCATTCCGATTGCTGATTATATCCGGAAAACACTTTGACTAACTAATCAAAGAATGTTCTAGCCAATCACTTGAACAGTAACTGTACTAAAAAGGATAACCCACCAAACCTCGCCGACATGTCCATGTTCCTGAAAATTTTCAAGGTCCTCCGCGTAAGAAGCATCCCAGTAGCTCTGTAAGCCCAACATTGATGCTTCATCCTCATTGGCATCTTGGTCATCTTTGTCAAAACTATACCAAAATCGTCTAACCAAATATCAGAAGAAGAAGGTACATATTTTAATGATAGCAGTGATTGAATATAGGCCAGAATTACTTACAAAATAAGTACACATTCATCATTAGATAAATTAGAGAAAACTCTCATTAAAAGTGTACATCGGGCTCAGTTGGTCTAAATACTAACAACTGCTATATTTAAACAACGCCAAAAGATGACATGGCAAAATCTGCCAAGAATGTCTTATCAGTTACAAACCATATTGAGCTCAAGGACATCAATAGAGGTTAGTGAATCATTTCTACTACTTTATCACGGCTCAGAAGAACCGATTTGATGCCATTTCTTTGTTATGCAACTATGGCAGGGCATTTGGATGAAACTTGGTAGCATCCTTTTATTGATTCAAGACTCAAAAACAATATAGCTTTTTCTTTTTTGTTAGCACACACTGACCACCAAATCTCATATCACCGCGGGGAGTATTGTTTAGCGACAACCTAGGGTCTTAATCAGGCATCAATAACTTAAGAGTCAACCACAAGGCCCACAACTATCTGAGACAAGTACTTGCATGGAAATATGCTATTTGTACTTTTAGCTCTTGGATAAAAAACGAAGCTATATACATTGACACCTCTATTCTGCATTGGCTACATAGAGTACCCTAGCCTTTGATGCATAACAGAGCAAATTAGAGGTACACCACCTAAACCAATACCTGACAGAAGTAAAAAAAAAATGGAAGTGAGGAACTTCGGCTCCCCCATTCTTGACTAGCATATAAGCCCCATTAGAAACTAATACCTTCTATCATGTTAGGATTTTGCTGTTGGACATAACAATAATCTTAGAAAAATTTTATAGGGGGCCTATAGCAAAAACTCTGCCTGCCATCATGAATACTTCTAATGAGCTGGAAACAACGTCCACCTCCATCTAGTACTCGATACCCACCACATCTGTAAAATCAAACATCTTGGATGGTCTCTATTTTTTCAGAATTTACTTAATCTAGGGCCTTCTCAGAGTCAATTTTGAGCTCCATGGTTAAACTTAGGAATGTTGAGACGGTGGTCTTCTCTCAGTCTATTGGACCTCTCACGCGTCAAAAGAAAACTAGGATGCTCATTCAAACTCCAATTCACAACTTAACTACAATGCTTTGGCTCCCAAATATCCTAACATCTAAAGCTACGTGATGCTCTATTGTACCCCAGACTTAGACTGCGATAACAACAAACTCAATAGCTGCCATACATCTCTCGGACAAAACCAACCAATATCTTTGAATAGACTTTACCAAAATAAGGACAGCCTCCAAGATTCAACATCATTCAACACAGCAGTGAGATCCTATTCTCGGTAGCTAAAACTCAACGAAAAGAGTCCAAATGTCAACCAGTCAAACGAACAAAAACTAAATTGACTAATGTCAAATTACCTCAGCATTACATAAAAGTAAGTATTTGTGTTGTAATATGAAAGAATTTCACTTGAAAAAAGAAAAAAGCTGGATAATATTCCCCTTAAATAGCAGCCAGAGTTACAGTTACACTCGGACTCTAGAGAGAGTTACATATATTCTCTGTGATTTAGGACTCGGTACATTCCCAAGAACTCGAAGCACCTCAAGAAGCTCCAACAAAACCAAATGAAGTAGATAGACCTAGAAAGCAATATAAAATCTATAGCAGAGAGATAAAAGATAGCGACCTGTACACCTCGGCTTGCCGCTGGTCCTCGTCCACAGTGGTGCTGCCGTACTCGCTCTTGATCGACCAGGAATCCGCCGCCACAGAGCGGTCGTCGTCAGACACCAGCTCGCCGGCGGTCGGGGGACGCACGGGGGGCGGCTCGCAGTCCTCCGGTGGCCACCGCACCCCTGCCATTGAAACCTTGCCCTGATGAGATCCGAACAAGAACGATTAGCATCATTCGGCGTAGATCTTTATATATATCTGGGAGATGGATTT
>OY986970.1:26498939-26578674 GCA_963920575.1 Narthecium ossifragum | reverse complement strand
AAAACCAATCTACTATCGGCGTTATCAGGTCACCGGAGAGAACAGTGGACGGCGGCGGAGCATTGGGACAATCGGTTGTCTCCCGCCACTGAGGAGAGCTCCAACAGATAGTGAACCCCGGCGAGATCGGCTCACCTTGCTCTCAGGAACAAAGAGGTGGGAATTCGAGCCGGAAGAGGAAGGCTCAGCCGGCGAAAGAGCGCAGGGGTGGGAACAAGAGAAGGTATATACATTGGCTATTTTAGATCATGAAGTATGGTTTTGTTCCCATAGATTCTTGGGCATTTCCAAGCCATTCCAAGTTAACCATGATTGAATTGTTTCATATTATAATCTTGGATTTATGCTTATTTACCTATGATGGTTGTGTGGAGCTCTGATGATTTAATTAAGCTCTCTCTTGCTTCTAGAAAGGGGAATGAAATTTCGGTTTTTTCTGTTTGACCCTCTCGTAATCTATTCATGATCTGATCTGCATTGGAAATCCTTCTTCAATTAGAAAGGCTGAATCAAAGAGTACAGAAGATGGGTATACATGGACAAAATTGGGCAAAAGGATATATACATGGAGAACTATGGGTATACATGGAGATAACAGTAGGAGAAGTACTGCTTTTTCACTTTCTTGGATTGTGCTGTGAATGCAGTATTGCAATTTGAGATTGGGCTTCAGTTTTATGTGTTTCATCCATTTCTTCCAAATCCAGCAGGATTAATGCCTATAAAAATAGAAAATGAGAGAGAGGAAAAGTAATGGTAAAATGACTTGTCACTGGGGAGCTAAAGGGTATTATACCCTGGAATTAAGATGTTAAAAAATAAAAGTGACCAAGATTTGAGGGGAAACTTTTGCTTAATGTCTCTGGAAAGACCACCATTTTTATGTTGTTAGGTACTTAAATTTCATATTGGGAATTTGATAGTTCAACTTGTGCCCACAACTTGGACTGATTTTGTATTTTGTTGAAATTAAATGGTACAAGGGCCAGTGCCAAGCCAGTGGTTCGGGGCAATTGTGGCTCGATGAACATAATTTTTCAAGTGACCAAAATTACTAAGTGAACTAGCATATAGACAATGCTTTGTCTCTTATTATTTGCATTGTTGGTTTAAATTGCTTAATTTCTAACCACTCAACCTTGCAGTTAAAGGAAACAAACTGTAGAAAGAGCCTTTGTTGCCAGAAGAATTTCAAAGGATGAAGGAGCAGCAGCAGCAGTCGGAAATGAAGAGCAAATACAGCATCATCATCCCGACCTACAATGAGCGGCTAAATATTGCTCTCATCATATATCTCATCTTTAAACATCTGAGGTTTGTACAGCTAAGTTAACACATGGCAGCATGAATTTTGCAAGTATATAAGCTTGTTTTATGTGTCCTTTTCTTTATAGATTTTATTGGATAGATGATGTTCCATACACCCACTTTTTTGTAGGTATAGATTGTTTTGAATATCTTGTATAAATTTACTTGGTGAATACTGCATAGTCAACCATTTGAACAACGCGAAACAACTGGTTTCTAGTGTTCAAGTAGTCACTTGGACAAACTTTTCTCAATTGTATTAGCTATGTATGTTAGTTGTTTTTTGGCATCATGACAATGGTCTGCCTTGGCGAGGGATTTTTTGAAATGAGACAAGCCCTTTGAAAACTTACCAACAACTGTTTCACTTTCTTAGTTAAGGTTGATCTTTGTTAAACCACTAGAAAAGCCAATCGATTCTTTTCTTTATTGTTTGGTTTCCCTATACTTGCCTGAGACTGTTGTCTTCTACCAAAGTACTAATCAGTCCAGTCACAAACTAGATTTCATGTAAGTCTGGTAGTTCCGGTAAATGTTCCAATCTAGTCGGACAGTTGGTATAGTATCAAACAAAACGTGTTGAATTGAGATGGTAGGTACTAGGTCATTTTCGAAAAATAGTTCTCTGAACATGAATCGTAGTATGTGGGGGCATCCTATCAGGGCCGTGTTGTACTGTATGTCATATATATATAAAGTTATCAATCGTATGAAGGCTTCTTGTAAGCAAGGAAACAGTTCCATGCTCGCATTTAGGTAACCAAATGCCATTTTTGGGACATACCGGCATGATCATTATATATACTGCAAGGCATATCAGCACTATCTTACAATTAGTGGAATCTTACATAAGTTGTCAAACACATCTGATTATATGTAGCTGTGTGTATGAAAATGTCTATTCGTGTATTAAATGCTTGCTCGTGTAATAAGAATGCACATCCTTTGCTCTCACTCTGTTAGAGACTTATTGTCATAGCCATTTTGATTTGCTTATTACTTGTAATTATGAATACTATACAAGAAAAAGAAGGGAAAAAAGCCTCACGCTATTTACCTCAGGGAATTCAATTTTGAAATTATTGTGGTGGATGATGGTAGCCCTGATGGAACTCAAGACATTGTAAAGCAATTGCAGCATGTCTACGGGGAAGATCGAATTGTAATCACCAAGAGCCCTAATTTGCAATCCTAATATTTTTTAGCTTTGTTTTTTGTTTTGACTTGCTTTTCCTTAACAGTCGTTATAACTTAAGTTTTTTTGACTTCTTTGATGACAGCTACTAAGACCAAGAGCAAAGAAGCTCGGTCTAGGTAACTGCCTCTAATATCTCCTTAGGCAAAATTGGATGTGGATAATTCCCTAATTCCAAAGTATTTTTAGGGACGGCTTATGTTCATGGGCTGAAACATGCTTCAGGGGATTTTGTTGTCATTATGGACGCTGATTTATCTCATCATGTGAGGCTACACTTTTGATTTTACGTTATAAGCATCACTTATTCATTTGGTTTCTTAATTTTGTACTTTCAAGATCATACTCTGTTCTTACATAACAATATTCTTCTTCTGCAGCCAAAGTACTTGCCAGGCTTCATCAGGTAATTGTTGTAAAGGGCTGCTTCATTATTATATCTCCTTCTAAATGATACAAACGAAATTGTGCCGTTTTTTGATTTAGTAGTAGCTCACCACCTATCATCATACAAATCAATAAATGCGGCTTTTGGTCTACTTTGTCATCTTCGAGGATCTGTTGCTAGTTTGTGACCCTTGGAGGACTTTTCCTCATGCTTCTCATGTTTCACTTCTGAAAATCATGGTTATGCCCTCTTTATTTTTCTTCCCTTTTGCTTTCCAGGAAGCAGATGGAGACTGATGCAAGTATAGTTACAGGGACAAGATATGTTAGAGGTGGTGGTGTTCACGGATGGAACCTGATGAGGAAACTGACAAGTAGGGGAGCTAATGTACTTGCACAAACACTTTTATGGCCCGGTGTCTCAGATTTGACAGGATCGTTTCGGTACATGACTTATTATTTGCTTTTAGCTCATTCTTAGTCATTTGGTTTTTGACATTGCTTTGTAACCTACATTGCCTTCAATGAAGGCTGTACCGGAAATCTGTTCTTGAAGATGTCATCGCGTCTTGTGTTAGCAAGGGATATGTCTTTCAGATGGAAATCATTGTCAGGGCATCCCGGAAAGGATACCATATTGAAGAGGTAAGATTTTTTTGTTCTTTTTGGTTTTACTGCGTTTCCTGTTACCTGTCGCAGCAAAGTGGCTTAGATGGCCTTTGAGCTGAGAGAGTAGGATCACATAACTTTTCACCCAAGGGTTTAGTAGCTTCGTATCTTGTAAGGCTCCAGGAGTTGTAATGAGAGCAACACCTTACTCAGCGTCTAAAAAAAAAAGGGGGAAATTTTGAAATCTAGACATGAATCCTAAGGGGTTTTCTTGTAGTTTTAATGTTTGAAATCTGGCATTGCATTTTCTTCTGCCTGTTTTTTCCCTTTTGAATCTCACTCGTTGGATCAGCCTATGTTCGCAGGCACACATTTCTCATATATGTATGTGAGCATGTTTGTTGCGCAAGGTTGTGAATTATAAACAATATAGAACTCGCCATTTTTTAATTATGTTTTGGGTATCCTTTCACAGTCCATCGTATTTGATATTGTTTTGGGTGTCTTCTATGTGACAGGTGCCAATAACATTCGTCGATAGAGTTTTTGGGAGCTCGAAGCTTGGTGGATCCGAGATAGTTCAGTATTTGAAAGGAGTCGTCTACCTGTTGCTCACAACATGATTTCCAATGAGTTACAGGTGCCAATAACATTCGTCGATAGAGTTTTTGGGAGCTCGAAGCTTGGTGGATCCGAGATAGTTCAGTATTTGAAAGGAGTCGTCTACCTGTTGCTCACAGCATGATTTCCAATGAGTTGCTTCTCATTTTTTCTTTTTTTTTGGGTCACAATCTTAATCTAATTTTCTCTGATGATGCCTACCTAACATTGTGATGAAGAGAAGAACCTCGAACAACCGAAGAACTCGATAACCTTATATAAGTTTTCTTACAATGATGTTGATTGTATCAACAAATCTTGTTTACTATTTGAATCTTTATTTTACAATGGAAAAGAACACATCAGGGCAAAAATTCAAGAGAATCTGCAGGGTTCTTTAAACATTTTTTGGAATACGTGAGGGCTTACGTATCCTCTTATTTGATATCTCTTCTCTTCTCTTTTCTTTTTTATATGTTAGAGCAGTGATTGGTGTACATGGACATGTGACATGTGTAATGCATATGCGACAGGTGGCATGTGTAATGCACATGTCATCTATTGGTAGTTAAAGTATCGATTATTTCATCTATATCATCGGTGGCCTACCGATGGGTATATAGATGAAGATATCGGTATCTCATTACTGATACATTCAATTGGTAGTCAACTACCGATATCTTCATCTATGCTATCGGTAGCCCACCGATAAGATAGATGAAGATATCGGTAATTGGCTTTCGATAGATTACACATGCCACCGGTCCATGTATACGAATTTATTCTATCTGTTAATAGGCAACAGATGTGCCATTTTTCACTTGCAACCTGTTTCATTTCAATGTTGTTCTTGCTCTCACGCAGTCACACTACACGTATAATAAGCCTCCTCTGAGAATTAGATCAAGTAAATAGATATATAATGCCAATATAACCGTTGGAAAACAAATGTAACCACCGGGAAATAAATATGGTTTAAAATTGGTAATAAGCAACTCTAAATTTCAAAATTAGTCATGATTAAAATTAATTAAGAGAATATATGGATTAAAAAAACATATTTGTAAGTGAATACAAACAATTTCAAACTTTAAAACATGTATTAACACAAATATCACCATTTAAAACAAAGGGTATATATAAGCAATAATCTCAAAATAATTTATAGCACAGCAAACATGTCCTAAGTTAGAAGATCAAAACTTTCTTGTCACACCCCTGTTTGGTATGGGGTAAAAGGGGGATGCGAGGACCCGTACCTCCAACCTGGTCCGACCGTGTCGGTCGAGGGTCTGGTTCGATTGGTTTGGCTCAGTTGGCATTGCTTCGCGATTCCCTTTGATCGTTGCGGCTCCGAGGGTAATTTGATAAATTACCCTAGGCGGAGTGGGTTTTACACACGCGTAGCGCGCGCAAGGCCTTGTAATGATGTATGTGCTTGACTAGACTATTAGGAGCACCATAGTTCGGAGGACCTGGGTTCGATCGGAAAGATCGAGATTTGAGCAGCCGTGATTAAATCTGGCTGATCAAGTGGTCATGAGGCTTAATCACCGCTCGATTAAGCCAAACCCTTTAAACCCTTCTCTCTCGTGAGAGTATTAGCCGCGATCCATTCCGAGAGAGCGGCAATCCGATCTCGCAGAGAGAGAGAGAGAGAGAGAGAGAGAGAGAGAAGCGACACCGACGACGGAGACCTTGGACAAGAACGGTGACGGCGACGACGATGGAAGAGGGGCGACAGCGATGGCGGACGGCGGTGATCGCGACCAGAGGAGAGGGCTCGGCAACGACGATCGGCTAGAGAGGAGAAGATCTTGCGCCCAGAGGTAGGGTTTCTAATCTAATCTCTGGATTAGGTTCTACTAGAGTAGAATAGGGTTTGATGCTTGTGGTTTTGGATTGTTGGTTGCTCTGTGGATTTCTTGTTCGCCGGTTGAAGTTCTTCTCCCCTCTTCGTTGCCATTGTTTGGGTCTTTGAGCTTTGATGGATTTTCGATGCATTTAAGTTGGCATTTCCGTTACTGCTCAGTTTTCCCTTGGATTTATTGGCTGGTCCTTGGATTTAAGTTGGCATTTAAAGCGGACAATATTGTGTCGGGTGGGGCCCTCGGGTGGATCCTAGTCGGACCGGGAGCCGCGGGGTGGGGCCCAGTGGAGGACCGGGGTGTTACAGTATGGTATCAGAACCGGTTCCCAGCCGGAATTTGTGCCAGCGAGAACGTTTCCGGCTGGGCCCCCAAGAGGGGTGGATTGTGAGGCCCGCTGGGTCTACCGTGGGATAAGATGCCTGCGCCTGAAGGGTGAGGCTTAGTCACGTAGCCGGGTAAGCAATCCCACAACGCCTGGGTATGGTCCGGGGTTCGATATAAGTATATAGTAAGCCTTTAATAGATACAACACGTTTTAAAGCCGTGATGGCCGCGGAGCGGGGCCCAGTGGAGGGCCGGGGTGTTACAGGGATAACGCTCCCTTATCCCCATTTTTATCTCCAAACACCCCGTTTGGTACGGGATAAAAGTTATCTCGAAAGAAAAGTTATCTCGGGATAAAAGTTATTTTGGGTAAGTATTAATGATTACTTAAGATAAGAAAAAGATAAGAAAAAAATAGAGAGAGGTGGCAGGTTAAATGAGGACAACTTTTTATGAATGTTTGGAGATAAAATATGGAATAAGGGGAATATTCCCCCTTAACCCGGATAACTTTTATCACGGGTTTCCTATTCTTATACCAAATGAGACCCAAAAATAATCATTATTATTTTATTCCCATACCATCTATCACTACCGCTCTACTTTTTCCTATCCGTTTCTTTAACCACACTTTTTTCTCTAACCCTATTCCACTTTAATCCCTTTTTTTCTAACCACGTACCAAACGGACAGAGTTGTAATTTTCTAAAGCGTCAAGGGGTTTGATGCTTTTTAACATAGTCAACTAAGCTGGTAGTACATTTGTACTCCTCCCCACTCCCCAGACTCGCTGCCAACTCCACCAAGCTAACGGTCGTTTTCCCTTCCTCTCAAAGATCCAAAGGAGATCCCAAATCTCCTCAAAACCTTGCCGTTTTTATTGTTACTAAATAAGTTTTTTTTTCGATTGGATCGATTGGATCAAGATCTCTATTGGATCGATTCCCCCATTCTTTCTTTTTCTCTCATGTCTCCTTTCTTCGGTCATCTCCTGCTCGTTCTCCTCCTCGTCGTTGGAAGCCTTGGAACCTCGGACGGCGCCTCCGTGGGGCTCGGGCGATCCGTTCTCCGGGCCCTCGACGACGCCGTCGATCTCCCAGATGCCGCCGTGGATCTCAATGCCACCAGCTTCGATCCCGTTCTCAAGGGGACCTCCGCATCGTACGCCATCGTGGAGTTCTTCGCTAACTGGTAAAGTTACCGTCTTGTCCCTTTTTAAATTTTGAATTTGGCTGAACGCTTGGATTTGTAAGAAGGCGATTACTGTTGCGAAAAAATTGTTTTGTTTGCTCTGATGTCTTTGAGGAGGGTTCTGGATGAGAGCGTGAATTGAATGCAAAAGACTTGATTGTTGTTTGGGGACCATTCAATCTTTCTACAATCAATTGTTGTAACTATGATCATCTCCTATTACTTTGTCCAAAGTTTGATAATGTCCCTGGCTCAATTGTACAGGTGTCCTGCTTGCAGAAACTATAAGGTAGATGACCTTAACTTCCAAACTAATTGCCTGGAAGTAAAAATCCAAAATGATATCCTTAACACTAAGTAAGTTTGTCTTGACATAATTATACAGCCTCAGTATGAGAAAGTTGCCAGGCTATTCAGTGGGCCTAAGGCTGTGCATCCCGGAATTGTACTTATGACCCGGGTAGATTGTGCAATGAAGGTATAGTACTTTTTAAGTTTCTATTGCAGTTGTTTACTATAGTGCATTTTCTGATCATTTTGGGCTATATGCATGATACGTTAAGCAAACTTATATCAAGTTCACTGTAAGCTTTGAGCCTTGCTTTTTGCCCTTCATGATGTCTATGCATGATCAAGTGTGGATGTTTGTCACAATAGGCTGCAAATGAATTTTTTTGCTATATATTTGTCCGAAATGCCTTACAGATCATATGAGTTTGTAAATAAGTTGCAACTATAAGCATTGCAGGCTGTTGAATTGGGACCTTATTCTATTCAATGAGGAAAATAGAGGCAAGAAATAGGAGAGCTAGTCTTAGATGGAGAGAACTATATATAGGAACAAGCATGTCTATGTATGGACCCAAGGGAAAACTTCCGGGCAACTTTGACAAATGAATTGTAGCACAAGCTAGAAGCTTTAAAGCAATCTTCCACTCAGTTTCCTATGAGCTGCATTTTTGGGGTAAAAAAAATACTTATTTAAGCTAAAGTTGATGTTGGAATACAGGACCAATGAAACACGAGGAAAACATAATTAAAACAGCAAAGGTAGCTATAAACAAGATTGGCCTTACCCTCCAACTTCTAGGTTATCTTAGCCATTGATGACTTGAATCATGCAGTGACCTAGTAGTTTGTGACATGTTAAGCTTGTCTGTAGTTATAAGTTGCACTAATCAGTTTCTTGCTTTCTGTACAGCACCAATTGTCTAGTTTATGGGGCACCATCACCTCAGTCATTATGTCTTGAATTGGTTTTTATTGGCAGCACAGGTGAATACTAAACTTTGCGATAGATTCTCAGTGAGACATTATCCCATGCTTCTATGGGGCCCTCCTCTTGAGTTTGTAAATGACCGGCCGGGTCCTAAGCAAGACAAAAATGAAATACAACCAATTGACGATGGAAGGACAGCGGATCGGTTGCTTAATTGGATAAACAAGCAAATTGGCAGGTAAACTGTTGCTGCTACTTTTATGAAGAATGAATTGGTGTTATTTTATTTGCTTTACTTTGTGCTATTGGATTTCTCCATTTTTTTAGAAACACTTCAAGATGTCAGTTAAAGATTGAATAGAGGAGTTGATCTACCTCGTGATAATATTCTTGTTGTGATGATGAGATGAGAGAGGATTTACATGTGCAAGTTACTTATGTCAGGGGGTTAACAACTTCGCAAATGTCAGGGACATCATTTTCTTTTTCAGTTCTTGTCTGGGAGGATTACTTCTGTATCTAGATCTTCTTTGCCTCCCATGTAGATTGCATGGATATATTCTTCTATAGCTTGCCTAATTATCCCTAGGTAGCTTTTAAAGAGGTAGAGGAACTTATATGTGGTTTACTATGTCCTTTTCCCTCTTTTCTCCTGAGGAATGTAAAATGTTCAGTTGTTTCCAAATGCCAGTATAAGCTTACCCGTACATGTAAGTACGAAGCATACTACATAGCCTCTAGGTGAACCCTGCATGTGGTTGGCGGATGCGCTAATCATACCGGTCCCCATGCCTGCATTTTCAAGAAGGATACATATTTGGTTTACATGACGTGAAGGGCTTTCATATGCTAGTTTAGGCAGATTTTACCCAGATTCTGGTAGGATTTGTGTGTTTAGTGTACAGGGTTGAGCGAGATTTTATGTATGTGCTGGCTTTTGAAAACACTCTCTTTGATATTTTCTGTTTCTTTGGAAATATTGAGTCATTGCTGGTTGGATTGTATTATCTGGTTTGCGGAAATTTGCATTGAATCTTTTTTTTGGCTATTGAGTGAGTGAGTGAGGGGGGGGGCCAAGAGGAAGATAGGTATTGGCTGGAGAGGTTGAAGACGATATGCTAGATTTTTTTAAGTCTTCACAGAAGTCGGTATCTAGGTTGAAGACTATTGTGCCACAGTACCATGCACTTACCACTCCGATAACATGTCAAAATGATGTTTTTCAAGGGATACCGATTGTCTCTCTTGCCGCTTAAATTTATAAATTCAAACTTCTAATCATCATCTTCATTTGTTGTCTTCATTTGGGACATGCTTGTCTTAATTCAGTTATTTCAAAACTTTAACCAAGCTGCTCACGTGTAGATGTAGAATTCAGGTATTGTAACTATCTAGTACCTGCGTACCTTGTCATCATTGGACTTAGTACACGTGGAAGATCTTGTAGTTATCGTCTTGTAAATTATACTGTGCTATATTTCACTGCTGGCCACCAGTTTACTATCATTATTCATGATTATTTTATGCTTCTGTTATATGCAGCTCTTTCAGCTTAGATGATGAAAAATATGAGAATGAGAATACACTTCCGTGGAACTCCTCTGACCCTGAACTGGTATCTAACCTAAAACCTCCAGTGTTTTATCTGTTGCTATATGGTTATTTTGCTGGAGGTAAATTGGAGAAAGAAGTGTGCTTTTGGAGCATTTGAAATAATTAAATATGTTTTTACTGGTGGAAGATTACCCGAGCTGTCCATGATGTCGAGGAAGCAACGGCCAATGCTTTCGACATTATCTTGGAAAACAAGGTACAGTTGATTGCTCTGTGACATACTTCTCTGATCTTGAACTCTTAAAATAACTTTGTAATACTATTGTAGATGATCAAGCCTAGTACTCGATCTCCGTTTATCAAGTTTTTCCAGCTTTTGGTTGCTCATCATCCTTCCAAAAGGTGAGGGACTTTATCTAATAAGTAAATTCGAGGATGTACATGTTGTTATTACTCTCAAATCTGGTTATTAGGTGTCGAAGGGGAATTGCTGAAATACTTGTCAACTTCGATGAGTTATGGCCTCTGGATCTTCCTTTACTTGGCTCACAAGAAGCTGCCATTTCTCATGAAAGAGATGCATTAAAAGATTTTTCCATTTGTGGAAAGGAAGTTCCTCGTGGATTTTGGGTGAGCATCCTATATTACTGAACTTTTTTTTAAACTCCATATTTTTGTGTCTATTTAAAGTCTTTCATCTCTTGACACACGGGACCTATTCCTGACTTGGCTGATTGGACATCTGAAATTTCCAGCTCTTTTGTGTTTTTGTATCAATCTAGTCAGATCACACCATCTAAATGACTCGTTAGTAGTGAAACGAAACTATCTATCTTGATGTTGTGATGAAGTGTTTCAGAATGTCCCTGTTGTGTATTACCATCATTTGTTGGATACCAGCCAAGGATTGCCACACGATGGCACAATATTTGCAGCAGCACGAGGCATCTGGAGTGTTGGCTTGGAGCAAAGAAGTTGGAGGTGGATCAGTTTTTAGATGGTTTTGGGTGGTTTTCAGAAGATTTCGGATGGTTTTGAAAGGGTTTTGAATGGGTTTGATGGTTTTCCAGCAACCTCCTCCTCCATGACACTTCTCCAAGAAGAGTGGGGCTTGGAGGTGGGGAGGGAAAAGAAAAAGGGAGATTTCATGCGCCGCCATCGGGTAGGATGAGATGTTTTCTAAACCCTAGCTCAGTGATAGAGGAGGCTTTTAAGAGTGGGGAATTTAGGCTTTACGGGTTGGGGCGGGACTTAAGTAAAATTAAGTTTCCGGGTCATGTTAAAGGTTTCGGGCAGCTCCTGTGAGATTGCGTCCAAAGCCCCTTTGTTTCGCCCGGCACAGGCAAGTGCAAGAATCGTGTTTCGGTATGAGGCAAGTATGGCGTTGATAATGCTCTGACATTTATTTCCATGAAGCAGGAAAAGCTTTGATAAAACATAAGAATTCAGAACCTTCTTCCTTTACTAGTATCCTCCATCTGTTTCACACTTGACTTTCCAAGCCTCATCATAAACTTTCTAATGCATGACAGTGGTGATTTAATAAGATTTATGGTTAGGATGCCATCCCAAGCACACAACCTGTCGCTCACTTGAGGAGTAAATAAAGAAGCCAGTATGAATGTCATTCGAAGGAAGATATCAGAAGAATACGATTGCTACCCGTGGTGTCTATTGTCTAGGTAGTGAGATACCAACGCATACTTTGCGGATCACAAAGGGAAGTTATCCAACTAAGCTGATGATAGAAAGTAAGTATTGTGCCTGTGTCAACTTAGAACAACAAGTAGATTTTAGGTGAAGAAGCTCAGATCCGCAGTAGTTTGTTTGATCTACTCTTAGCATTAACACAATAGACAAAAGGCTTTTGTGGACGGGCCTCCATCTGTTCTGGATGGTAGTCAAGTGGAGAGCGAGACCTTAAGTTACATACATGGAAGCTGCAACATTCGAAGCATTATGCAATTGTAGCAGATGCATTCCTTGATAAGACTATTTGCGGAGAATGACAAACTGAGCATATTTACTTCAGATTATTCTTGGTTGTTATGGTTATTCTTGCTATCAAGGTTACATGACCTTTTACGTTAGATATAGAAATCATTGTTGCAGTTAAATCTGCAGATTGCTTTTAGGCTTACTTCACTGATTCCATGTTGTGCTGCAGATTTTTTGCCGTGGGAGTAAAAATGATACCAGAGGCTATAGGTTTGTTTTTGACTTTCACATCAATTGTCATATTTTGCTTCAGCGATTTTTCTTTTATGCTTGATTTGGTTTCACCTGGAAGTTTTGAACACACGATAGTAGAGATATGACGTCATATTCATGTTGAGAATAAATCAGTGTGCAGAAGCATATCAACGGAATTATCAAGTTAGTCATTTTATGTACATAAATTGCCGAAGAAGAGACGGGTATTTTGATATCTAGTTATTTAGTCTTCAAGTGTAAAATTTTCTTGTCACTCTGTTAAATTTTAGTTGTATTTAAAGTGGATTGTCCAAAATGCATGAAAATTGGACGTGATATGTGCTTGTTGTGATTGCAGTTGTGGCCTGTGGGTTCTCTTACATTCACTGTCTGTTAGAGTCGGAGATGGAGAGAGCCATTTGGCTTTTACTACCATATGCGATTTTATTCACAATTTCTTCATCTGTGAAGAGTGCCGCAAACATTTCAATGAGATGTGTATGAGGTAAGCAAGCAGAGCTTTTGACAATTTTCTTCACTGTTTCCTAAATGCCTACAACTGCAACTAAGTTGGAAAGCTTTTACATACAGTGTCTCGGTCCCATTAAATACAACTCGTGATCTGGGCCTTTGGTTGTGGAGAACACATAACAAAGTCAATGAGAGACTTATGAAAGAAGAGAAGGCTTTGAAAACTGGAGACCCGAGATTTCCTAAGATTATTTGGCCAACAAAGCAACTCTGCTCGTCATGTTATCTTTCACCTAGCAGGAAAAACAGCTCTTCTCCAATGGCGTGGAATGAAGATGAAGTCTTCAAGTTTCTGGTTTCATATTATGGAAAAAAGCTTGTCTCCTCATATAACGAGCTAGATAGCAGCAATGGGAATGACCAGTCTGCTGCTGATGATGTAAATACCTCGACAAATGCTGTTGCTGTACCTGTTGGAGCTGCATTGGCCCTTGCTCTTGCCAGTTGTGCCTTTGGAGCATTAGCGTGCTTTTGGAGAGCACAACAGAAGAATCGGAAGTACTTACACCAACTACACTCTTTTAAGAAGATATGATTTATTAGGAGGGTAATTGTTGCTTTGATGGTTTTGCTGGAAGGATTGGCAGAATTGGGATTGATACATGTAAGGAGAGGAACTTGACTATTCCATTTTCTTTGGATGTTTCAGGCAGAGAAAGAGCCGGAGCTGAGATGTGTCAGAAGGCGCAAAAAGGAGGAATTGGTGGCTACTCACCAAATTGCTGCCGATTGGGCAGCAAATTTGTTATCAGGACCATCTACTCGAGCCCTTCATCTCCATTCTGATTTTGAGTTTAACCTAGTCTTCCCAAATTTGTGAATGGGATTTGTATATTATTTTTTTGTTCCAAATTTTGGGAAGTAAATGAGACCAAATCAGACATGTTGGAGAGGACTTGAGGACATCATCTGCAAACTAAACTTTTAAAGTTTGATGAAATTGTAACTTAAAAATTCTTACAGGCTTGTTCAATATAAGGCAGCACAATTGTTGGCTTAAATATAGTAAACTTGTTCTGATTCAAATGCTTTTTTAAGGCTTCGTATGGCAGTTTCCTCGTGATCCTGGATTGAGTCCCTTCTTTTTAGATCATGATTGCTCGAGGTTTTCTAAATTCTATTGTTCCACACCAGTTGTTTGATTTAGGCCAAAGGGCCCTGATCCAATGTTAAAATTCTTGCTATGTTTACCAAGATGGTTTGGTATTTGCATAAACTAAGAAATACTGAGATATGACATTCCATTCAATTGAGCTCAAAACCGAGCATCTATTTTCAATGGGTGGTCAGCACCTTAAGTAATTAATCCTTTTATATATGTTAAAACATACCAATCAAAACCTTCCAATATGTGGATGAATTACTTAAATAAAACAGCGAGTGTTGGGATTTAATTTGAATGGCTCGGTGCATCTTTATTTCACGAACGAGTTTAAGTGTTCAGGACAATTGATTAGTTAACATGGTATCAAAGGTTAATTTGAATTCGAGATAACACTCTGACTCTCCTGTCAAGCCAACTAAATGTACTGAAATTACCACTGGCAGATTTCAATTCCTACATACAACCAGTTGCCTATTTGGTTTTATTCCCAACTGCAAAATGAAGTACCTTTGATTTCTACGTTTCAAAGCTGACTCCAAATAGACTAGCTTTCAAATATCAAATAAGTAGGAACATCATACATACAAAATCGCTGTCAAATAGAGATTTTCTCGGCATGTAGGCTTACATCAAGTTAGTATCTGTCGGTTCTATGAAACTGTGATGCAATCTGCATGAGTACTGGTGCTTTATTCCCTTACTTAGAACACTTGCCTCAGGATTGAGCAAGAAGTTATTGATGAATTCAATTAATTCAGTTTCAAACTCATTCTCAAGATCATATAGAAAACCAACTGTTCGCTGATTCCTATATGTTCTTTCTGCGATAGAGCAGACATTTCTCGTTCGAATACACAGGATCATTTCATTCCGAAATACCTTTAATAATTCACAACTTTTTTGTTTCTAAGAGAGAGAGACAGGAGAAATTTACAGCATTGGAGAAGGTATAGCAAACCGAGTTTCCTTTTTCCTCTTGTTTAGACAACCAATGTACAGAACCACTTCCGTCTTTCAGCAATTGAAGCGAGTGGCATCACTCAGAGGTTCCATAAATGTACTGTGAAGGATTTATCTACAAGGACTTCAACTGATAGCCATCTAGCATGATGACTTTAGCTCACGAAGTGTTATCTGAAGCTTAAATTACTTGATCTGAGCTCCAAACTTCACTGAGATCAATTTCTCCCGGTTTTTGGCACTTAATAGATCCAGTGAAACATAAACGTCACCAACCATAGTGGTGGGATTATTGATGTTTGCTTGACTGATCTAAAGTTGAATGATTCATCAGTGGACATGAATAAGATGTGGTTGGGGGTGCATTGGCTGCAAAGATTGTGACTGCATATTTGTTCCTTCAGTTGTTGCAACAGATTGAACTTGTATTTCCTAAAATATCAACGGAGGAAAGCATAAGGATTTCCATGCTAATTGTTTGAAAAGATGTGACATGAGAACTTCACTGCATGACATCCATAATTGTCTGACATAACAAGTATTACCTGTTGTTGGCGTCGCCGATGGAATGTGGTCACTGCTGTCAGCATTACATAGAGTGGCAGGACAATTCCTGCAGTCCTCAATACCAATACCTAAACCAACAAAAAACAAGGAAATTGTAAGAGCAGCAGATATTGGTTTGGTAAGCTAGCAAGTTGATGTGAAATGGTGCAAGTTTACTGGGCTTGTGCTACTTAGATCCTTACTGTGAATAAGGCGAAAGAATACTGCTCAGCTCCAGTTAGAATGATGGGGAGAGTATGGCGAAGAAGCAAGAGAACCATAAACTGTAAAGAATTGCATTATGCCATTTCAGATTAGTAAATGCTGAACAGACTCCATGAAACTTGAATATAATGAAAACTGAAAAAAAAAAGAGAAAAGAAACTTACAACCACAGCCACTGAACGACAATACATCGTACTCCTTGCATTTGAAGCTGCAAAAACATCGTATCCAGGATTCATGAGATCACGTTGAACAGGAGCCATAGTAATGAATCGGTGATCATGGATATCACGTCTAGATATCTCCCAATTTCCCCTGATATACACCATCACAAGATATCAATAATGATAGCCTTCGAGAAGAGAGGAATTCAACTATTTAACCCCCTTTGTGTACAAATAGATCACAAAGATACCTAAAGTTCATCGGGATATTCCCATAGTGAAACAACTGAGGCGGAGCAGTATATCCTGGCTGGAATTGCTGCAACCAAGCACGAGTAGGATGAGTGCCTAGTAAAAGCTCTGGAGTAACATAAATCATAGAAAGCATAACAGAGAACACATCATGTTCTCAATGCCAAATCATTAACCGTGATACCTTTAAATAACACTACTTATTATGTACTAGTGTACTTCAAATATCTGCAAGTCTCTTGATCCTATTAAAATGAGATTTGCCACGTATTCCACTGCCCAGGCCTGATTTTATGAAACTTAAAATCAAGCCTAATTTATAGAACATAAATTTGATTTTTGATTTTTATCCATACCGTACTTAAACTCTCATCACGACAACCATATTTAACTAGGCCAATCCACACTATGCTTCTGTCTCTGTTAATACTTGCTATTGGACTTCTTTTGCCATTAATATTTACTTAGATTGAGATCTATCATAGCTGCGAATAATAGCAATAATGAGCAGCATAATTTTCAGATTTAAAGCAAATAGAATCATAATATTATCTTCTAAGCCATTACGACTTGATATCTGAATCCACAAAGACAAATAAGAAATCTTACCTGTAGGCATATCTCACACATGGTATCACCTTTCTCATTACACCAGCGTTGGACACATTTTCGGTGAGCATACTGTAAAAAGTAAGAAGTTTAGAAAGTTTCCTTTCCGTTGATCAAAAAGTAAACCAAAACACAACAGGAGCACAAGAAATTCTATGCAAGCTTGCTGAAAGCTTCAGAAATATGAGTAAAGAAGTGAAGTCTCGCATCAGCATCAAATGAAGGGCACAGCAAGGGAAAGATAAGGTAAAAAAGACCTAGTAAACCAGCAAATAAGAGTCTTCCAACTTTTATTTGAGAGGTTCTAACATATGTTTAAAAGTCTAAATGATGATTACCATATGAAAAGACATTTTAAATCCCAAAGAAAGAGGAAAGGAAACTCAATTTTCCATGTCAAAAACTTTCATTTGGAAATAACACTCAGGGAGGTTAGTGCATTATACATATACGAATTAAAGCAAAAGTTTATATTAAAAAGCATCAGATTTTATAAGGCTGAGCTGAAAGCAATAAAGGGACCCACTAAGTAACTAAACACACAGAATTTAGCAACATTTGAAATCCCCACAATTTCAATAAAACTTTTCAAGCACATAAATGGTCATGGATACTTTCAATAATATTTTCTGATAATTTTCAGACTTCATTCTCTGCGATACACATATTTAGGAATGAAATCTGGATACAATCGCGGGGATTTGTGATCCTTGATATACCATATGGAATCAAGAAATTCCTAAAACCAGAATCACAAACAAGAAGGAAAAAAACTCACATTCTACTTTCACAACCTGATGAAAGCAATAAAGGAACTAAACTGTGGAGGAAATCTCCAATTACCTTCAAGCTGCCACAGCATGAACAGGGTGTCTCCATGTTGAAGTCCTCATCTTCGTCCTGACAGATTCGACACTCTACCAATTTGCCTGTGAATGTCCCATCACCCCCATTTTTCTTCTTGAGAAGAGTTAAGTCAGCCTCAAAGTCTTCCTGGGATTCCAAGGTGACCCCTATCATGGCCTGGTTTCCGCTCTCGATGGCGGCTTCCAGAGTCGACTCAGTTAGCAACCGGTCAACCAGCAACACGAAATGATCTCCCATTTCTTCACAAAAGAATTAATTGAATAAGAGGAATAAGATCATACCACTAATATTGAATCCAAAGACACTAAACACAGATTTCGTAGTTGCATTAAGCTAAAAATCCAGCAAAAGGTAAAAAAAAACTGAATATGCTACGCATAGAGAAGCTGACTATAATAAAAGAACCAACAACTAAAGAGCTACATGAGAAAGAGGATTACCTTTTCGAGAATTAAAAGCGAAATTCATATGTATGTCTCCCCCGCAAGAGGAAGAAAATGGAGATAAAAAGCCAACAAAAAAGAGCAAACATGCAATACAACATTCCCAAAAATTGCAACCTTTATGATTAAAGATGAAATAAAATATCTCAAGTCTATGAGAAATCAAAATTTGAAGCCTTCATGGATAAACGAGAGGGCAAAATAGATGACAATAAACAAAACCAACCAGTAAGAACAACAACAGAAAGCAGAAAAAACCAATAATCTCTTCCCACCAAAAACCAAAGATGAGGAGCTGAACCCCAAAGCTTTCAAAGTTAATATCTCAGAAGACCCATATCAGAGAAAAGAAGTAACCTTTCCCCCAAAAAAGGGGATTTCTTCACGAATAGGATCACAACAGCTTCAAAGTAAAAGACAGGGAAACAAAAGCATAAACCCATTGATCAAACTCCTCCATTACTAGAAACAAACCCAGAAAGGAAAAAAAGAGATAAAACGCCCAAAAAGTTAGCATAACCCACCTGAAGAAAGAGAACCCAAGAACCAAAACGAAGGCAGTAGCAAGAAAAGCAGGTCCCTAGACAAATAAAAGCAGCAGCTTTTTAATGGTTCCTTGGATCAAGTACTCTTCCCCACCATAGAAAGCCGAAAACCAAGGTTTCCAAAGAGAGGAAACTAGGGTGTCTTTGCGCGCGGGATTTGGATACCTTAGCCAAGTTGAAGACGAGAAGAAGGAGGGGGTTTAACAAGGAAGCAAGAGATGGAGTGCTGCTGGGTGTCGTATTACATGGAACCCAAGCCAAAGGCTCTCACATTCGATATATACGCCATTCTTCATTCACTTCCAACACCTCCAAATCTTCCAATTTCCTAAACATTTCTATACTATTCTATCAACAAAGGTTCAAGTTGTTGCACCTTTGACTAGCTACCACTCCAATCCTACTACCATCTTCCTCATTCTCTCTCTAACCATCTCTATCTCTCTCCTAGAGAGAGGAGGGGGTGGGAGGTGAGGTGGTGGGGGAGGAGAGGGGGTTAACGGCTGGGTGCACGTTGGGCACGACCACCTCTCGTTGGAGCGCGCCAAGCGGTAACCGTTAACTCCCTCACCCTCGTACGCGCCATTATTCGATTTGGTTGAGCTTTGGCTGGATCATGGATTCAAAGATGGGATTTTGTTTTGTTTTTTTGTTTTTTTTTTGGGTGGTTCTATTGGTTTTGTTTCGATGGATTGGAAAATTTTAGGATTGGGTTTGCTTTGTTTGAGTGGTTTGGTTCGTCCATGTCATCTGCCGTTTGTTTCCTTCCAAATAAAGCAAAGAGGTATTCAACTACTAAATTAAGCATTGTTAATATGTTATTATAATAATATTATGAAAAATTAAGTATCTTGTTATGTCTCTTGTAAAATAAAGTCATCCAAAGAAAAAATTGATTAATAGCATCGAGTTAACATCAGTGGTAAAATTCTCTAAACCAAAAGGATGTTGGATTCATATCTCATATAAGAGATTGGTGTGTGCAGGCACTTGTCCACTCCTCGATCATCGTCAAGAGACTCTGATTTGATGTAAAAGTCTCACAATTAAGGGCCTCGATCGTGTATAAAAATACGAGAAAAATACAAATAGTAAAGGTCGAGAGAGAGCTTTTGGATTATTTTTAGGGTTTCAATTCATAACGGCACCTCACAAACATCCTTTTCAGTTTTCAGGACTTCCTATGTGTTTTTTTTGTCCCATTAGATAAACTACTAGAGCTAAAAATTAGTTGGAGCTAGAGAGATGGGAGAGGGTAAATGAGTGTGACCCAAGTGACTTGTGTTGATGATGTCACCAATAGAATATAGTTGAAGGTTTGGTTTGGTTGGCAAACTTCCCTAAAGCCAATGATGGGCTTCAGCTCTTAGCATGTGTAGTGATGTGATCAATTCATGGCCATGGTGTTCTTGATGGCCTTTGGGTCCACCCTAAGATCACAATCTAGATATGTTTGGGTGGTTGAACCACCTTTCTATCTTTCCATGCATGACATGACATGCAGCAAAAAAATTTTAATTTTTCTTTCTTTCTTTTCTTGGCACAGTGAACACAAAGTAGTTAGTCTTTCAAATGATGGGAAAGATCAAAGAAATTCTTTCTTATTTAGGTGCAGTGGACACAAAGTCTCAATTAGAAGCTAACCCCAGGTCTTCTTGGTTAAACTATACACTAGAGTACTAGAATAGGGTCAACTTTTTGTTAGGATTATTTTGCAAATACACCACTACCCTATTACCTGTAGCTATACTAGGTGGTGGGTCCGTGTCATCTGGCACGACAAACTACTCACCCCCACTCTCTCTTTCTCTCCTCTCTTCCTCTATCTCTATAATAACTTACGTTACGTCAGTACACTATCCTCTTTCTTTTTCTTTATTTAGTTACAATCTTATGTTATGTGTGTATAATTTTATGACTAAGATGATGAGTCATAATCTGAGTCATAAAAATAACTATCACATGATCTTATATATATAGACTAGCGGGCCCCGTGCCACCTGGCACGGTAATCACCCACCATTTAACTTCTATGTTAACTTCCTTGTTAACCACCCATCCCTCAGCCCCCTCCTCCACTAACCCCTACTAACTTTCATGTTAACTTCTCCCTCATCCCCATTAACCACCTCCTCCACTAACTTCCCCTCTACGTAGGCTCCACATAGGACTAAGTCTGTCATGTAGGATCCACGTAGGACAACCAAATGTTATTTTATAACCATCCTGCTATATAAGGATGATTGCAAAAACAACCCATCATTTTTTGGTATTTGCATTTGGTTCTATCTTCTATTGGTTTCCTTTGCAAAAAGTTCCGCGCGTTAATTTGCAAAATACAAGTCCCGGAGAATTTTTTACAATATAGCTACAAGATAAGTATTTTGTCAAAAAAAAAAAAAGAAACCTTATTGCTATTATTATAGTGCCTTGGTGCATTATAACTCTCTCCACTTTTTTATGATTCTTTTTAAGGTCAATTAACAATCTAATTATATATATAAAAAAAAGAAAGAAAGAAGAAAAAAAAAGAAATCCCTCGTGGACAAGGGATTAACAATCTATTTAGGAGATCAAGAATTCTTTCTTTTGTTGTTCAAACGATAATGAAGCTTATTAAAAGCAGATATCCTATAGTTAGTTAGGATGATTAAATATGGTATTTAAAGTCTTACTATGTTATGGTGTGAAGATTTCAGACCTTTAGTTCACTGCCTACCTGCTTTTTTATTGCATATATTCATAAGTTTTTCAAACTTGGATGGTAGAAGTAGTAAAGGTGGCTGACCTTCCATAACTAGATTGACATAACGACAGAGGACCATTAGGCCCCGTTTGCTACGGGGATAAAAATTATTTTGGTTTAGAGGTTGTTTGGTTGCTGAAAAGTGAGCTGAAATGGAGTGATTTTTTGAAGAGTGACTTTACTGGAGCGACTTTCTGGGAAGTGATTTTATAGGGTTTTCTGAGTTCTTGTGTTTGGTTGATGCTTGAAGTGAAAATATGGTCATCCCCAACTATAAGCAATTTCAAAAAATTTTAATAATTTAATATTTATTTTAATAATTAAAATATTAAAATAATATTAACATATTAATAATTTAATAATTTTTAAATTAAACTATTAAAATAATACTATTTTGGATGATGTGGACCAATCACAAGGTGACACGTGACATATGGAAGACATTTATATTAATATTTTATTATAATACGGTATTATTAATATTATTTGTCACTTTCCGGCGAACTACATCAACGACTTCGGATCAAAATTGCCGAAAGTCAAATCTGAAAGTAGAAGTTAAATTTACCTTGAGGGTGAAGTGACTTGAAGTGACTTCAATCTCACTTCAACATCACCAAATAACCGAAATGATTGGAGTCATTTAAAAAAAATTGACTCCAATTCCACTTCAAACTAACCAAACACGCTGAAAGTTTCCAACTCCACTTCACGCCAACCAATTACGTTGAAAGTTTTGTCGCAGTCATTTCATAAAAATTATTTATGAAATGGTACGGGCATTTCATATTTTCTGAAAAACAAGTCTCCAGTTTTCGAGAAAATGTTTTCAAAAGAAACAAACCAAACACGTTTTTACTGCTGTTTTCTGTTTTCCAAAACAGAGAACGGACAGACCAAACAGGCCCACAATACGTGGGATGAGCACCAGATTCTGTTCTATCGATTTCTCTGCACCGGCTAGCTAAAATCATAGTTGATCTCTCACATCTCCAAGAATGGATTTGCTATTTCAGGAACCCAGAGTGCCCATAGAGGTTTCTTGGCCCAATTTATTTATGTATTTCAACTTTGCAAAATTTCTTGATTGTCCTAGCTAGCATGATTCCGGAGATTATGTGTTGAGGTGTGGAGCATGATCTTCTACTTGTCTTGGATTATGATACGGAACCAACTATGACGCACTATGCAGAGTTGACGGGATCCAAGGCAGCGCCCCGGCGGAGATCGACCTATGTGCTGAAACCCTATGTGAGATCTATTGATAGGAGTAGTTTATGTAATTTTCTATACCTATGTGCCGAAACCCTAGGATATAAAGGTTTATATGGACGACCGTCATTGTATCTTGTAACTTGCTTCTTCACCTTTGTGATAGTGAAACTCCAGCGATTCCGTGGATGTAGCTATGTTCTAGGGTGAACCATGTAAATCCGTGTGTCTTTGCTTTCGGTTTCTTTGCTTCTTGTTCCCGAATAATTCTATCATTATGGACCCATTCGAAGATCAGCAAGAAAAGCAGACAATTCAGATAGATACATGTATGTATAAGAAATTGAATAATCATCCTTATATGATAGCAAGGTAGTTATTCCATTGTCCTATTGTCACTCCTTTATTCTACGTGGCATCCTATGTGGCACCTGACATTCTACATGGCATCCTATGTGGCCTGGGTGATTGGTTAGAGGTAGTGGGTGGGTGGTTGGTTAAGAATAGTAGGTGGGTGGTTACCCTACCAGGTGGTAGGGGGCACCACTAGTATATATATACTAGCGGATCCCCGTGCAAATTGCACGGTTTGCCAATCACATTCGCCTCTCATTATCTCTCTTCCATAACCACCCCCACCACACCCAACTCTTCATATACGAATGAATTCAGTTATTTTTAAAAATAACTAAGTTTGTGTAATGGGGGTGATTCTAAACCACCAGATATAAATCTTCTAAACTCTTATAGGTCATTCGATATAAGTAAAACCCTGTCTTATATAGATAGATATGTGTGTGATAACAAGGCAGTTTGCATATCACTGTCACTAAGATCACAGATGGACCATTTCTAGAGGAGTTTGCTGCCTCTACTCCACTGAACACTTCCCAGCATCCCATGTCCACAGATGCACATCAGAATCTGATATCAATTTGCTTGTCGAGTGTGCGCAGTTCCATCAACTTTATCCAGCTTGTTTCATGGGATCATAGACGAGATATGATTCCTAGTCCTGTGGTCTCCACTTTAGCCTATATTTGAAGCATCTCTAGAGATGGACCACTTCACCCTATGTTTAATGCATTTGTAGAGATGGGATAAATAATCTCTTCGAGATTCAATAACCCATATACATGAGATAAATAATCCCACGGAGGAAATGAGATATGAAGTTCCAATAGATGAGATCCACAGAATTAAAAGAAAAAGATATTAGAATCTTTGATTATATCCACCCGTATCCTATGCCATCAAACAAACATAGCCAAGGTCTATTGTATCCCTTGTCTCTTTCAATTTCCCACACGCAAGCTTCACATACAATCCGAGTTCTATGACGGCTCTCAAGTTCAAACATTAGCATCTGCAGACGTATGTTTACCACCCTGATGCTTGAAAACTGGGAAGTGGAGTTGTGGCGTCTAAGGAATAGCAAGCTTGATTGGAGGTCTATAGAGGCCGACACCCATCTCATCTCATCATAGACGTCCAAGTGTCACTGACAAGGAAAAGAGGGCCACTCAAGGATTGTGCCCCAGATATGGCAAGCATCCCAGTTATTAGAACATCATTCCCGGTTTCAGTAGGCCATCAGGTGGACTCCACAATCCTCGTTTTGTTGGCATTTCCCAAGATCCATGCTCTAATGGAAGCAAAACTGCAATTATGGATTGAAGGCCCTCCTATAGGTAACAGCAACAGGATTCATGATTAGTACAAGGAAATCATATTGCATCTGTGTATGATTGCTTCTTCCCTGAAAAGGATACTTAGATGTCAAGCATCTAACTTTGGGCCTCAAAGTCAAGTGTATTTGGTGCCATCTACTCTTGTTTCAGCTTAGCGGGGAGATGTTGGAGTAGGCCATAATGGTGTTATATGGAGGACCACAACCACCATTGTATGAGCAATGATGCTGCTTTGAGATCAAACAGTGCCAGAACTGTTGAAGCTAGTTCTCTCAATCATATCATCTTTTGACACAATTACCACAAGTTGAGGTTGCAGATGATGAGCCATGCATGCTACCTGAGAGGAGAAATCAGGAATTCATCAGCTTGATAACTCTTAATTTTGGTACACTCAATTCTCAGGCAATTTCAGATCTCAGTGCCTCACCATGTTCGGTTCGGACACCCGTGATGACTCTCCGTGGGCTGGCTACGCAGTAATATCATCCTTCTTCTTCAAAGCCTGAATGATCAACACTGATGGTGTCCAAGATTGCACCTTCATCTTTGATAAAGACGACGACCACCGCCTCAAAAAACTTGTGAAGCTTTAATCTTAGCAAACCGAGTAGAGTTCCTCCAACAATGATCACAACAAATTAAAACAGGAATGATCTGATAGCTTGCAAGCTAGAATGAAGAAATGGAGACTGGAGTGATGGGAACTTCTGAATTATCATTATCAAAAAAGAGATTCCTTACATTACACATTACACGGCTCTGATTGGTGCTTCGCCCCAATTAGGCCTTCTCTCTAGAATATAAACTGAACCTAGAAGCTACATAAATACCAGAAGGTCCGGAACTTTATTAGTGTAGGTAATATTTTATGATGGAACTTCACCATCTCTTGTGGAAATGTTGATATCTGCAGTGATCTTTACTTCAGATAGATTCACAAACACCTCCTCCCTTCGGGGGCGGTTTGCATAGAACAGCCACAAGATGAGGCACAACATGACACCAGTGGATATCATGCCCAGTCCTGCATTAACCATTCGAAGGTCACGTTGCAGAGCAGGGCAGTAGAGTGTAGTGATGGAGTTGAAGATCTCTCGTACAAATCTGCAGTCCTGAAAGCTAAGTAGCAACGGAGTGTAGTGGTCCAAGGCATAGCTGACATTCACGGCCACTACCAACTGCCCATATAGATCCGGGGTCACCCTACCTGCTGTGATGCATGAACCAGAATCTGAGACAACGCACGTGTAATTTTGCCACACCTAGCATTCTCAAACATGAAACAATTAGTTCTTCACCCTAATTTCCAACTCATAGATGCAGTATACCAGTATGCACAACAAAATCCCAGGCTAGACATGCGTAATTTTGCCACACCTAGCATCCAAGGTTCTAGATGATGCCACTTCCCAAGGATAGCAACCCTATGGCATACTTGGTAAAGACTAGTGCAACTGAAAAACTAGTTTCACTGCAATTAGAGCTAGGTGTTTATCTAGGAGATTCAGCAAAATGTTAGATGCAAAGGAGGCAATGACACATCAGAATTGCATTCCACCTCGTAGGAGGGAAAAAGTTAGCAAGCCTGAGAAATAACTAACAGAAGTGCCCTCAAAATTTTCTGAAGAAACAAAATCGGAAAATGCCTTAGCAGTACAAAATCTTCAGTCATGTATGAAGTTACAAAGCAGAATTTCCAATGGCATCAGAAGAGTGCAGGAAATGATAGAACAAGCTAATTAAGAATTGACATAAAATTGCTGCCTTACGTGCCTTGGGAAAGTTCCAGATTAAAGCAAATAATTTTCAGTAACCTTTTTGGACATGGATTATCATGTTTTTCTTACTTTATTTGAAGCTAGATATCTCTGGCAAATACCCCTGACCATCTAAAGCCCGCACAGGTAGTTGACACTCAAAAAGGCCAAAGTAGCAGAAAATCCACCCATTCACTGTCACAACTTCTCCCGAAAAGCAGAGTGTATAAACCAATCAATTATGTCCCGAGCAGTAAATTTATACTCTTATCATTATCATCTTTAGGAGCAAGGATGTCTTATTAATGACATTCCGAATTATAAATTCAAAACAATAAAAACATCATGAACTATAGAAAGATATCCAAAAATAATTCTTGTACATACCGCAGAAGCATTTGCAAATGACACCTCTTGAGGTCCGCACGGTTTATTATGCAGCTGAGAATTGTAAGGTGAGCAGAGATATGGCATGAGGGGCCCAGATTGATTGTAGAAATAAGACTTATCCTGAGACATATCATTCGAGTTTGCAATGGACGATATTGCGGTATTGACTACATGAACAACTTGGCGAACAACCTCTTTGCTCTGATGCAGCATCAAATTTGTCGTACTCTCCTCAACACATGGAAGGATGTCACTTAAAGCTGTTTCTGCCTGGGGATTATGAACCCATTCATCCATGGCAGTGCAAGTATCTCCCACCACACTGTAAAAAATATCATTCAGCACACAGTGCATACCTATAGCATATATACAAGACAAACAGGAATGCTTCATATTTAACAGCCCCTCATAATTTAAAAAAAAATACAAACAACTAAACAAGTGTATAAGGGTTACATATCATAGCTAAGTATAGTTGGTGCAGTCATATGATGTAATTTATAGGAGACATTAGTTCCCGATCCATCCTTCCGTGTAAGTGATCATGCATTTCAATGACAGATGTGGCATGCACTTAACAGATATTAAGTGTCAAATCCCAAACCTAGGTCTCAGATTGTAATATAGCACCAAGACCTTTGGTAGGAAACCCAGTGATCTCCCCTTCTTATACACAAACCCTGTCATAAATCTCGGTTAAGAACTAATTTTCTAAGTCTAACGTGACCAAGTACAGGTTGCCTTCAATTTGCAGACCTAACCAGCAGTCTAGGATCCCATGCATCCAACAAGAAAGGGAGTTGATACTAAATTCACCACTTTTGAAAGATTGAGGCCCTTGTCACTAGTATCTCAAAAGTGATGGTGGAAAGAGACATGCATAGGGAGTCGATTTCCAGTAGTGTATTTGGACATTTTCTTAGAGCCATAATATCCAAATACACTACTTGGTGCAATCTTATCTTCTAGAAAATGTCAGTACTTTTACAGAGATACATTTACTTGCCAAGCTTGGTGCAATCTTATCTCCAGAAAAATATCGGTAAGTTTTACAGAAACACAGCATATAATGGCACTTATTAATAACATTCTAATCAAAGACATGATTCTTTTACCTGTCCAGAGATGTTCCAGAATTAATGAACAATAAAAATAGATTATGTTTTCCATTTTGACAAGCCCATAAATTGCCCAAAAAAATTCATCTTGCCAGGTTCTTGGCGCCAAGTTAAAGTATGACGATGAGAATAAAATTGCTTTAATGGCCACTAAAACCAATTGTAAGGTAATACAGAAGTCAATATTTAGCTGCTCCTATCTTAACAAAAAGGCCTAGACTTGAAACTCTGAAAAGTTGAAACTTATTGTTCTTCATTCCTTGCTAAGTGTAATCATCCCGTAGAAAATAATCTGATGCATAAAACAAAGTATACTGAAGCAATATCTTTCAAAAAAATTTGTATAAAACGCAAAATTCTCTCATACCTAACATGATATATGTTAGAAGACATAACATGCTCAAAAGATGCAAACTTGTTTTAAACTAAAAATAGCTAGCAAGGCATGCAGATTCTGCTTTAGAAAGCACTGATCTTTCACCATGATAAGTCATCACTGTCACTTAAGCCTATGCAATTCAGGTCCTTACTTGTTAAGGATGACAAATACTCCACAGAGAATAAAAATCACTGCCACAAGTAGCCAGCCGCTTATGATAAATCTGAAATGGCACCAAGAAAGTGGGAAGGTCAGCACTCCAAAAAAAAGGGCTGTCATGAAACATCTATTCAAACAAGAAACTTGCAGTCTGAAGCTTACATGTAAACAGCATGCTTGTGCTGAAGTATTGAAAGCACTGCACACAAAAATGACAATTACGAGTCGATATATTTCAGGTTCATGAAATATTTCAAAACAGAAGATAGAAATGGCAGATAGACATGAAGTTCTAATTACAAGAGCAAAGATACGTACAGAAACCAAGGATAGCCAATAAAAGCATCACTGCTGCTACCACAATCAATACACCTCGCCTAATCCGCGAAACAAAAAGGTGAATACACATCAGCATTGACACAGGAAGCAGCATCATAAAACAGATGAAAGATCAAAGAATCATACACATCACTGAAGACATTCCTAATTTGGCCAGAACTCTCTGTTGTCTTCTCTGATATTGTACTAGCAGCACCATCTAAGTCTACATTCAACTTGTCAATTTCTTTTTGGACGGTTGATGGAAGGTACAACTGGGCCACATTGATCGTCTTGGCAAGGGACAGAAAATCTGTGACATTCCTGAGTATCTGAATAGTGAAATCTGATTGGTTTATGACAAAATTCAATGTATCCAACACTTCGCCATGGAATTCGTCTTGCCCAACTGAAAGAAGAATGCAGCCGATTCTGGTGCAATTGCCATCATGGATGTTAGACAGATAGTTTAAAAATCAAGATATTAATTAAAGCTACACATTAGTATATCATGACCAGTTTTATATGGGAGAATATGATACGTAAGAAAAGGTTTTATAGCTGTAAAATACAGATAAATCCAACTCAAAAGACCTATAACAGACGCCAAAAGATGACGAGCAAAAAACAGAAACTGCTCTTGACATGTCTAGCACGTCTTGTGTAGCAAAACACAGTCAAATAGCTCTTCATCATTATAAACTTTGTTAGTTGAAGAAATATAGCATAGAAAAATTGTTCTAGGTTTACAGGGTTGAACATCTGGCCCCAACTTGCATCTCCAAGCCCTTCACATTTGTCAAGAAACTTTTTGTTTAGATAATATTTCACACGATATGGTTCTATTACGTTTTGCAGATAATGAAGAATTAGTACTTATATTAACCTTTGATGTACATATATGGCTATTAGAACTTGGTAACCCCCAAAACCCAAACAAATGCATCTATAAATATATAACTCTGGTGTCATGGGCCCATAAATCTTTTTTCAACCTCAGATAGCGGGCCTATATTACCGCAAGCAACAGACCAAAAAACAAGCCTATAAATGTTCTGATACCTATTTCTCCGGCCTAGATAAAACAATCCGACCTGCAAGTGACATTCACAATCTAATACTCTGCTGAGTTTATTCTCTTTGAATGCACATAACCTCAACATTGAATCACGTAATTAAATTGAAGTCAAGGAAATACATAACAAACACTTAAGTTCCTGCTAAAGCAAGATAGCAGGCCTATATTACCACAAGCAACAAACTATATAAAAAAAGGCTTTAGACATACTATGTTTCTAATGTTCAGATGCATGTTTCTCTGGCCTAGAGAAAACCAAATGACATTCACAATCTCATTCAGTCCTGAGTTCATTCTGTTTGAATGAACGTAGGCTCAACATTGAATCATGTAATTACATTTAAGTTGAGAAAATACATAACAGATGCTTAAGTTCCTGATAAAGCAATGCGCCCTGATAGTAACTTTCAATATATATCCGACTGGAACAATAAGTGGATCAACAAAATCAAGCACAAAACATATGACAATGGTTGCAAAGATTGATGTCTTGAGGCATGCATAGGTAACTGCATGAAGTGCTTAAGCAGTTCCACTTAACATAGCTCAGTGAATTGGCAAACACCTAGTCTGTTAACCAATTCCGTGTAAGTTGTCATTAAGTTCACGACAGACACATCCTAAAAAGAGAAAACTTGTGATGAAAAGTCTCATTATAGCGGAAGACGACACCAAGTGGGAGCAATGAGAATCTAATAGAAAACAATAACTTGTACAAAAAACACAGTTCTAACTTCTAAGTACATTTACTTACGATGCAGCACATGTGAAAACCAGTAGAAGTATAAGACAAATTCGTCGTAACCAGAATGAGTCCTTCTCTTCAATGGCCTTTCCCCATCTACAGCAATGATGGGTAACTAAAGCCACTCCAAAGGACACAAACCACAGCACTGCTACTATGAACCCAGCAGCTCCTGTAAATCCCACTGACTGCATGTGACAAGGAAGAGGTAATCAAATAAATTTGTAATCCCTACTCAAACCACAATAACGTGCATGTCATCATTAGAGAGGGACAGATGCACGATGGACAACCTACTGTCCAGTGTGCTTAGCTTGGTTGACCATCAAAACTATCTCCCCTGTTATGATGATAAGATGTATGCGCATATGTGATTGAATAGCTCTCAAATCAGAACAAAAATTATTCGTAAAATGAAGCACCATTTGTTAATCTATTTGTAAAATGAAGCACCGCTATGTTAACACCGTCATGCAGATGCGAATGAAAAACTAGGAACATAAGGGGTTCTAGTGGATTGAAAAAAGCTACCAAAGTCTAAGTATAGGAAGAAAGCTTCAGCAGAAAACACTGCATCTGAGATATGGAAATTAGAAACACCAACATATACATGAAAAAGCAAAGAGAAACACACATAATATGAGCTAATGCTAAAATTTGCACCCTCTACAAGTTAACAACCCCTGGGGAGGCAGAAAAACTTTGGCATTTTTATACGCAATTGAACATTATTATGCACCCCTTCAATTACAATCGGCTATCTCTTCAATGTTGTATTGTTTGGGATGAGACCAAGTAGCAATGAGCAAGCCTTTATTTCCTCATCATATATATCTTAACTAAAGGGTTAATGACTCAATATCATATTTCCCCTTCAAAAGGTATCACAGTTCCCTTTAAACTCTTAAAAAATCTTACATTCCCCTGAATTGTGAAGAATATTGGATATCTCCCTCTCCCTTTAGTTTTTCCACAATATTCCATAAATAATTTACATGATTCCGTTAGTAACAAAAGACGAGCAGAGATTTTAATGAAGTACCTAATTTACATGCCAACCTTCTCCCCCATTTCGTTTATACCCATGTCTTACTCTTCTCCAACCCCAACTTAAAAATCAGTCTATTCTCTCCATCAACACTTGATCATGGCCATCACCATCTCGAACTCCACTGGCTTGTGTTTATTCTCCTTCTATGTCATGCTATTAGGTTTCAATGACTTAAGGGTATTTTAGAGCTTTTCTTAGCAACATTGAAATTTAAGCAGGTTAGGTTGATTAACTAAACGGTAGTGACCAAAGTGAAATAGGAAATATTAGCACAATATAGGTGATCTAAATATGCTAAAGAGTCTAGGGAGAAATGTCACGTTTTGGACATTTTGAATGGAATATATACAACCCGCAAATAAATATCTCAACTGCTATGTTGCACGGATACTTCATATTTGGATGCGTACTCGTATCCGACATGTGTCGGATACAGATACGCACCCGATACACTCAGATACGTATATGATTATTTAGGTCAACAAAACACGTAATTAGAATTTGGATACGTAACCTTCTTGAGTTATTTGTTTTTGAAGTTCCTTCATGTTTATGTAGATGAATATATTGATATTAAACATCAATCTTTTGGTTTTTAGAGATGACATGGATGAACAATTTGAAATTTGAAAGCATTTTTTTCAAATTTTAAACTTAGCATGATATTAAACATATATTAAATGTATTATTATATTGTCATATCCTCGCCGTATCCGTATCTTTATTTCTCAAGAATTGCCGTATCATAGTGTCTGTATCGTATCGTAGTATCGTACCCGTGTCATGTACTTGTATCTGTGCTGCCTAGCTCAATTGTTAAGCAAACTATTTAGATGTTTGACTAAGCTCATCACTTGGTTCTTTACTCCCAAGTCACAACAACTCTTTTTGGTGCTTATCACCCACAATATAACTTCATTGACATCTCTCTCTCTCTCTCTGTTGATTTCAACTGTACCCTTTTCATGGTATTTTCAAAGATGCAGATGCCTGGCGCACATAACTAGCACGTGAACAATCTCCCAGGTATTGACAATATCAAAAGCATGCATATCAGAACCAGAATGAGCTTCATCATAGCAGGGAACCTATTGGCGCAGATAATAAAAATGAAGATAAAAGACGGATGCTCAATAACTTACAGCCCAGTAATGTCTGTTGTTGATTTTCCATCCTTCTTGATACATTCGAAACTTATTCAGCATATCTGGCCTCTTTGTTCTCTCTGCCGCCAAAACCAGTGGAAAATTTCCACCAGGAGCCATGGCGTCAGGGCCTGGCGCCACAGGCTTAAACTTCAGGAGGCCATTTGCCCATGGTACAAAATTTTCTCCACCTTCAACAAATGTTCAAAACTCATAGGAGTTTAGAAAAACAATAAGAACAATCACCTCATTTCAAAGTCGCATAATCAATAAAAGCACAGGAAAGATCTATCATCTTGAACGGAAAAAGAACCACAATTTAAAATCTTCGACACTACCAAGTCCGTGCAAATCCCACATGTCGGCAGGTGATGGAAATCTATGAACTCCCTACGACAGAAACAAGAGCACGAAACCAAATCGACACATTTACTCGCATGCCCAGCAACTTAAATCCCACCAAAAAAAAAAGAAAAAAAAAAGAAATCCAAGAATCAAATATAAAAGACGAACTTATAAATCAGAAACTTCCCAAGAAATCACCTGTTACAGGTCAAACTTCTTTCAAAGTATAAAAATAAAAAAATAAAAAAAAAACTCAAAAAGGGTCCCACACGAACGACAGTGTAGGAGATGCCAACACCGAAAGCGGTCGGATCTACCAAACAACACACGATATTAATAAAAAGATAAATTATTCCTCGAAGGACAAATGGGACCAAATAGGTAAAAGTTTCGATTTTTTTATGTATAAGCTACGGAAAAAATCACCAAATTGCTTTAATTTTCCAAAGAAAATTTTTTACCTACAGTAACCAAATACAACCAATTCCATCCCTCATCCTACCCCACGCATTCGATCTCCCGCGAAGAGAACCAAGATAAGTGGATCGAAAGCATGAACGAAAACTCATCCTCATCTCGAGCCCAAGATCGAGAAACAGACCTAGGGAAAACTCATCGGAAACGCTCGCTCCTCCGATGCGCACCGGCGAAGCAGCCCCAGCTACAGAGATCGACGCCAAAACGATCCACCACCACATCACAACTCCTCCTACTCCTCCACCGCCGGCGAGGGCGGCACGGATCTCCATGATCCAAGAAACAGCACCGCCGGCAAGCGGAGCCACCGGAGAAAACCAAAACTAGCTCGTCCTCATCCCCATCTCCCCCACCCACCCCTCCCCCTCCTCTACAAGGCCGGGTTTTGGGGTTCCGATCGAGTGGAAGCAAGAAGAGAAGGGAGCGAGATCAAGCAGAAGAGAGAGAGGTGGCGGAGGATGGGGTCATGGAGTTCACATGGGACTATGGGAGTGGAGTGGAGAGGAGAGGAGATCTCTCGTCGTCTTCTGGACCTTAATAGGGTTCCGGAAAGAACACGATAGTTGGAGGCTTTTACGGGATATGCCATTAATGCTTTTAGTTGGGGAGATGGGGTTCGATAGGAATCGATGGCGGGTTCGTAATTATGGAGCAAAAGGAGGGGTGGTTCGTTGATGCGATTCGTGTGAAAGCGACAGGAGTTCGCGGGCGCGGCTGCCGCGATCCACGAGGTAAGGACACCTTTCTTGTTAGTATTTCCCTCCCGGGTTAACGGAGCTCCTACTTCCGTTAAATTGATCCGAATCCGGCTTCTAGTGAATGGCGGTTAGTTTTCAGATTCGGATGCGGATTTTCGGGTTTATGGCTGGCTTTGGCCGAAGGTTGAGGACTACGAGCCTACAAGGAGCTAAGCGGGTCGGATTGTAATATCGCATTAACGGATGTGGTCCAGTGGAAGTCACAAGAAGGGCGAGGTCGTTTTGGGACGTGGAAATGGGGGATTCGGGTGGCAACCAATGCACCTCGCATCGGACGTCCAATCAATGCACACACAAACCGTTTGATCGTGTGTGCATCAAGATTTCCCCGTCCCTTGACGTCAACGCCCAATCGATGCACACACAACCCTACATCTCAAGCTTCGTCTCAGATCACAATGTCGTCCTTGTTCGGCTCTATCCTCACCGATCTATCAGATTAGTCTGATGGGGTCAGGAGGTGATGATGTAAGGAAACAGAAGAATTCCAATGCACACATGATCCAACCGTTGGGCGTCCGATGCGGGATGCATTGGTTCCCCCGAATCCGGAAATGGGACTCGGAAACGGGACGACCGCGGTCGGCTAGTGGGGCCTACCATGTGTTAGTTATGATTTTGGTTGGGTGTGACGAGAACGGCACCCACGCCATCTCCATGCATTCGTACGATAATTGATCTGCTTTTTTAGGGCCGGATGTTTGGTTGATCGGACGGTTGTGATTATGCGATGTCATCAAGTCTGTTTTGCTAAAAAAAAAAATTAAACCTTCCAAATGGTGTTAGTTGAATCGCCACACCGTCAATATGTTCTGCTAAAATTCCATGGAGAGTTTGATATCAGTTCATCACTTCATCTCCATTATGACATTTCATCAAAGTTTTTTTTTAATTTATATTTAGAATCAAATATTTGATAATGTGGCAATTCAATCAATAAAAATTTTAAGCTACTAATATATTATTAATTAAATAAAACTTAATATGGACTGACGGATTTATTACTAAAATAGTCTCACTGGATGTTTCCTTGCGAGCGAAGACAAGGACTAAGGAGGACATGGCCTAACTTCTTTACCGGCTACGATTGAAGCTGGTAGACCTTTGTTTCTCTTTAACAAAAAAGCGACCACTAAAAAAAGTTTTCCATATGAGATGCGCTCAAAGAAAAGAATAAGATACAGCGGGCAGGTAAATCACACCTAAAAGACCCTTAAGTTTGGTAACAAAACAGTAATGGCCACCAGCATCCCCCTATTTTATTCCCCTCTTTTAAGTCCACCACTAATGTGGGGTTGGGAGGTCAAAGGGTCACATTGCTTGGATTTGGTGGCCCAAAACAATGCACAAGAAAGGCATCGGCAATAAAGTAGTGTGATTTGGATGGATGGGATCATTGTCTATATTTAGAAGATAGTGTGAGCTGTTCTTTTTGAAAATAACGAAAGCTTATTAGTTTAGCTTATAATGGAGACATGCACACAACACACTTTTTAGCTTTAGCTTTCTCAGGTATTTTTATGTCTCAATCGTGGTATTGACGCCGGTAGTCCTTTAAATCTTGCAATAAATCATACATAGTGTGACCCCACCCTGCATGCATGTGAAATTAACTGGGGACAGTAGCCTGGCTTGGTACGGGGATAAAAATTATTCTGAATTAAATAGTAATAATTACTTGGAATAAGAAAAAAATAGAGAGAAGTAGTAGGTGAAATGGGGATAGCTTTTTATGGCTATTTGGGGATAAAGTGTGAGATAAAAGGAATATTCCCCCTTAACCCGGGCTGGGATAAAAGTTATCCCGGATTACCTATCCCCCAACCAAACGGGGACGTGGCATATGCATGTCTCTGATCGGTAGTAGAATACTGATAGACTGATCTAATCCATCGGTATTGTTATATTGTTTCATTGGTAAAACACTGATGGACTAAAACAATTGATCGGTATATACCTACCGATACTTACCGATTCGATCATTGATACATTCCATCAGTACCGATGGACTAATCAACCAATCGATATCTTACTACCGATTGGAGGCATGTGCAATGCAAATGCCATTTGCCCAAGTGGACAAATCTTTACTCTTTATTAATTAAGTCATGGGGAGCAAGGAGACGTAGGAAATGATATAACTAAGATTGTAACTCATTAATTAAACACTTTTATAAGGTTGATTAATTTATTATATAAGATCAAGTGGATTCTATCAGATAATTGGGGATGCCTCATTTAAATTATGTATGGATATATGAGATGATCGAGATGAAGCCACGTGGGAGTGGTGGTTATCATGTGATTAGGGGAGAGAGAGAAGTAATGAAAGACAGTAGTTATTCGTGGCAGGTGGCACAGACCCACCTAGTCAATCTTATAAAGAGCAAAAACAGTTATACATCATTCTCCTGTTAGGTTGATTTAATTCATACAATTAATATCTATTCTATTGTTATAATATACTAATCTAATATGATCGACCTTATATAATATTCATACTAATTCCATTAATCAAATTTGATTTTTATAACCAAATCACTCATTAACCTTATGTTACCCTGCCAGGTAGCAGGGGGACCCACCTAATAATTTTATAAAAAGCAAAAACAATTATACAACCGTATTCAACCTATTAATAGTATAAGGGGGCGTTTGGCGCGTAAAGATCCACAGAATCCGCTCCCGCGAATCCCGAATCGGCATCCGCGCGAGGAGAGCGGACGACGAAATCAGAATCCGCCTCCCAATTTTTGGGATCCAGGTCCGCTTGAGCACCAAACTTCAAGCGCCAAACGGCCGGATCCGCAGCCCTCATATGGGTTGCCTAAGTTAAGATGCCTAAGTTAAGAGTACATTAATATCCTCATACATAACCATTCATAACCGAGTAATTACGTGATGATACGATTTCTTCCCTAACCGTACTCATCCACAATATAATCATGCCCTCTATCTACCTTCGAGTCCGGTCATGGTGTCATCGCTCCCCAGACTGAAGTGCGCCAACACCGCTATGGAGGATCTCGCTTGCTGCTGACGGAGCATCCCGTGCGCTGATCCTCCTTGAGCCACCCCGTGCGCATTTCGTCGCGTGTGCCGCCGGCCCGTTGCCGACGCCAACTCCCCTCTCCTCCGCCACCACTTCGATATCCAATGCCATGTAGACGTGTGATTCCGATTGCGTCGATGGAGGCACCGATCTAGACAACCACCATGCAATGCCAATGGTGATCATCGCCCTCTCCTCCCTCCTCCAGCGTGTCATCGACGACATGGACACCGACACCTCCAACGAAGTTAAAAATGCCATGCCTCATAAGCCCTCCGCATTCCACGGCCCCACCAAGCCACCGATCAGCACCCGAAGCTACCTCAAACGCATCTTCAAGTACGCCGGCTGCAGCCCATCGTGCTAATTCATCATCGCCTATATATATCTCCGCCGGTTCACCAACCGCCAATGCTCCTCTCCGTCGACTCCCACATCGTCCATCGCCTCATCATCACCAGCGTCATGGTCGCCGTCAAGTTCATGGACGACATGTGAGAAAGCTGATATCAATGTAAGTATGACAATAATAGACCTCAAGTTGATATAAACCCATTAATTAACAATGTAAACATGACAATAATAGATATAGATACTAACCGCAAGTTGATATCAAGATCCTCTAGAATTGAGTTATAGTATCCGTATCTTAATTGTCGATGGATGTCCTAATTAAGTTAGGCCAAGTATCACTAATGTTTTTTTTCCCGAGAGCGCCCCATGAAATTTGAACCAATGAACTATATAGAGACGATTAAAACAATGCCCCTTTTTAAAGAGACCGATTGAATTGGGTCTAACATGTACACCTCTACACTTTGTTGCATGTCCCATAAATTAGGACTAGGCATGCATAAATTGATCCTATTTAACAGAGAAAATAAAGAAGACGAGCAATTATAAACTAAGAGAAAAGCTGACCTCCTGCTGTCTTCCATTGATCTCCAATGGAAGATAAATGTTATGTCTAGATATGTTTCAACCAAGTTAGCTATTTAATATCCAGGTTGGGCTTTTGATAAATGATAACTCATCTTTTGGGTATCTAATATGATCTGGAGTTCAACCCTTTCCACTATTGATTTTGATACATACAATCAAGGTTTCTTCAGTACATACAGGCTACAACATCAACAATCCACAGATAGCAAATTAACCAATGAATATCTAACCTGCAACTACTAAGAAGTACCCAAAAAAATGGGCACCAGCTTGGTGGTCCAAATGCATTCTTTATCAGCTAGAAAACAGTGAACAGGAGTACAAAAAATATTCAAGATAAAGGACTAAAGTATTCCTCCATCAATTGATTCGAAACCAAACTATTGCATCGCTCGACAGATGACAAACAACTGATGATGATAGTGGTAAACAAGTGATCACAGACAACATACATCTATCCCTCACACAAGTCGTAACAAACATGTCCCTCACACAAGTCGTAACCATCACAACTCACTTGCATGTGTTGAACACCTGAATGTTATGGCATTGCAGCCACGATTAAGACGCTAGATAACAATTTGAAAAATGATGTCTCAAATATGACAACTCCACTGTTCAGTCAAGAAATGGAACTAGTTGAATCAATTAGATGCACTAGACACAACATACAAATGCTCAACCACATTGAAAACATAAGGAAACAAATTCATATAAAGCAGTGACCCTGGGAACAATGAAAGCAGTTATGCATAGATAACTCCTAGCCTAAAACAAAACTAAAAGAGTGCACAAAACTGAAGTGCTAATCCAGATGCATCTCTGGAGAGACAAATACAAATAAGTCGTATCCAAGTATGGAATACACAATGCTAAGGCATAACGCATAAGTCATGCACAACAGTCTGGGCAAGAAAAGCACATGTGGTATGATCAAACCACTGTAGCATATCAAACTCATTAGACTAAAAGCAGAATTGTGCATGATTGGAAAGTCATAAATGCAGACACCAAAAACAATAGCCTACTCTAAGCCAAACACCATATATTCCACAAAACCATGAACAAATGATACAAAATCTGTAGCGGATAAGGTACTTAATAGCACAAATCAGGTTTGCATTTATCGCTTCCATTTAATGCTTCCCTGGCAGGCCGTTCCTCTAAACTCTGTGTGTTTGCTCTAAACTTTCTTTTGCTGAAGAATGATTGCTTTTGCTTCCCATATTAGCAATGATAGCGAAATGTCCATATCATATTCACCTAGCACACCTATGGTCTGTGAATGCCACTATTTTTTCAGACATTCTCCAAAATCCTATTTTATTTCCAGAAATAAAGGGGGCACTGCTTATGGGCATTGCCATTGGGAAGAATATATGAGTTACTTGTAACTAAATAATCACGGTCCAAAGTGTTGGTGTCAAATAAGATTTCTTCCTCGACTATCTCCTAAATGCTCAGTGCCACCAAGGAACTCAAGTGCCCTTCATTATCTGAAGTCTGGACTACCAAGGTCATTACTCGAGCATAAGGAAAAGGCCCTTTTCCTTCCTCTATGCAAAGACATATCTAGAGATAATGTATGATGTAGTTAGCATGTATTTTTTCACCATCGAATCATGGAGATGGAATGCCATCAAACATATTCCAGGTTTGCAAAACAAGAAAGCAAATTAAATGTTACATCAATGTAAGAAATACTTAGTTCCAATAATTTCACCAAATAAGAGAGGAAAGAGTCAAAGCAGAACTTCAAGATGAAACATAAAGTAACCTTTTTACAACCTGTCAATGGAAAAGATAAGACAAAAGAAAAGAAGAAATGCCAACAACCTAAAGAAAACAAAAGGTTACATTTTACTCGTAAAATTTGCTAAATAGAGTAAGTGACCCTATAACACGTCATTTACGCATCCACAAGAACTCAAAAAAAAACAGAAGAACTCCTAATAAGCTCATTCTCAACCAACTATAAAGGGAAAAAACCACACTTTTCATCTAATTTCACCTTCAAAATGATATGCATCCCTCTAATGGCAAACTCTTGCAATCAAAATCTCAGAAAACACAGGTCACCCATTAATACTGAGCAGTCTGCTCTCACAAAAGGAATCAGTGAGGTAAGATAAATGAAAAGCAAGTAACCAAGAAGGAAATGATGGCCATTAACCAGAAGATGAAAAAAAGGCGATTACTAGGCTCTAGAAATTCATTGTAAGAGATTCAAGAAGACAAATGAAACTATCTCACTCTAGATGCAAATGCTGAAAGGAACGAAGGGAGAAAAAGGATGTGTGTCATTACAATCAAGTGATGCTAGAAATTCATTGTAAGAGATTCAAGAAGATAAAGGAAGTTCTCTCTCTTTCCCCAGTTAAAAAAGCAACCCAATAGATGCAAATGATGAACGGAACAAAGGGAGAGAAAGACGTGTGTCATTATAAACAAGTGATGCAAAATGCAACAAATATTGCATCAATCAAAGAATGAAAGGCCAAGTTCCTTAATGAGTTTGGTATTTCATATAGGATGTTGTTCAGTGCCTGATTGCTGGCAGAAAGAATGATGTCATCATATACAGGAGCTCTGCTCCATAGTTGCATTCATGTGTATACGAACTAGAAAACATTGACAAGTTTGGCCAATACTCTAATGAACTTAACAGACTCCAGAGCTTCTCCCTTTTGAAACTTATGCATGAGGTTCTCTACATAAATTGTCTCCAATTCTGCATTATTTGCTCTTTCATTATCAAGACTAAAGTGCTTTCGACCTACAAAAAAGCCAGAACACATAATACAAAAATCTTGAACAACTAAAAGTCGGCGAAAAGCTTTTTCAACAAACTTTATTTTAAACACCTCCAAATGCATAGCAGCCTCCAAGTTGATAAATATGCCAATGAACCAATATGTTATAAGAAAGGCATGAGATGCATACATGCAAAAATATCCGAGCTAGACAAGTATGTTAGAAGCAGATATGGTAACAGTAATTAAGAGACCAAGCACGATAACATCATTCATCAATACCAAACATTCAAAGTATTAATGCATTCTATCACGATAACTAACCTAGCGTGCACCTAAAGCCAAGTCTTATCATCAAGTCCGAGTACACAATCTTCTCAATCGATGCACCCTCATTTTCTCACCAACAAATTGATGCAAGATAGACAAGAAATCCTCTTAAGAATACTTGTGTTTGCAACAATTGATAAAATAAAAAATATTGAATGTGTTTATGTAAGTAAAGATATTATCTTGAAGGAGCAGAGTTAATATCAGCACAGACCAGAACCCCAAAACCACCTATACATCTTAAATAATTTCCCCATCACACAATTTGATGCACTTCAATTCCATAAATCCCAGCTTTGTGCTTCCTTTTTGCTTCCTTTAACCGATTAAGAACTAAACTACCAATATCCTGGACAGCTATCAAAACAAATGGAACTTGGTCAAACATGGTAGGTCAGAAAGCCATATGAGCTTTCAGACAATGCATACATCTTAAACAATTTCCCCTTCTCGGAAATTGATTTACTTTAATTCCATAAATACCAGCTTCGTGCTTCTTGGTTGCTTCCACTAAGCACGAGTTCTGCTCTTCTAAAAGATAAAGAAGGCAACCTATCACTATCCTGGACAGACATCAGAATACACTGGAATTTGGTCAACTTTGTAGGTTTGGAATGAATTCCACAACTTGGTCAAACTGGCAGGTTCAAGATGTATATCCTTCGATCATAGGACCCATTAGCGACCCACATGCATGTATTCTAACTAACAAACAGTGGCACGACAGAGACAGCTAAATTGCCACATGCGGAGACCAACAAGGGTCATATCAGATGGAAGTTGAATAAAACTATCATTGGAACTTAAAGCAAAAATGTCTAAGGAACAGACATAAGAGCCCCAAACTGAATTACTAGTTACAGCTACAAAGAAAGGAAAAAAGAAGAAGCGGATAAACCCAATTGCACTTAGCCCAATTTTAACATTTCTAAGCAGCAAAATAGGACAGGTAGAAATATACATAAAACCCACCGTATCACCAGCCTATGTTAAATACTAGAAGTAAGAACTCAAGAAGAAAGCCCACCCACCTTGCTTGCTCACCCCACCCACAACATCGCCGGATTCAACAGTAGTCATTCCAAAATTGCGAACAATATGCTAATTTCTCCAATAAATTAAGCAGGAGAACTCAAATTTCACAAATATAATATATCATAACTATATTAAAAATCTATTCTTTCTCAATTTTCTCTGCCATCCATGTCGTTTTACCTCACCACGGCTCTCCTCGATTCTTCACTGTCACCCCATCCTTCCCAGCAATGATCACCGACGACGCCATCCCGAGGAACATGCCATGCTCGACGACTCCAGTGATCCTCAATATCTCATCGCTCAAAGCGCTGAGATCTCTCGTGATCCCATTCTCGAAGTATAGATTCACGATGTAGTTTGAATTGTCCGTAACAAAGGGTTCCTCAATTCCTCCTGCTCCGGGAACCGTCCTGAGTTCAGCGTGGAAGCCCTGCTCGTTGGCAAAAACTTTCTTGAGCCGAGAGAGAGTATAAGACCATCCAAAGGGGACTACTTCAACGGGAATGGCACCGCGAGTAGCGCCGAGTCGGGGAAGAATCTTGGTTTCGTCCACGATGACGACGAAGCGGCTGCTAGCGCCCTCAATCATCTTCTCACGGAGAAGCGAACCCCCGCGGCCCTTGACGAGATTAAGCTCGAGATCTACCTCGTCGGCGCCGTCAATGGAGAGGTCGATATCGGGATGGGTGGCGAGGTCGGAGAGAGGGATTCCAACGGCCAGGGCGTGGGCCTCCGTCTTCTTCGAGGTGGGAATCCCAACAATATCATAGAGCACCCCACGTCGGAGGAGGTCGCCTAGGCGGTCGAGGGCATGGGCTGCAGTGGACCCGGTGCCTAGGCCCAGCACCATGCCAGACTCCACAAGGTCCACCGCGCGGTGCGCGGCGATACGCTTGAAATCGTCTTGCGACGCCGGCGGCACCTGCTTAAGGCCATCTTCCGACGTCAGCGGCGCTGCCGTCGGCGGCTTGTCGGAGAAGAGGAGATGGGGTGCCATATCGATGGTCTGGGAGCAGAGAGCAGCACGCATCCTTATATAGAAGGTCAGAGAATAATAAGGTTTAGGGGTAAGATTAGGGTTAGGGTTAGGGTTAGCATAGGAGATGATTGGGGGACGATGGAGAAGATAAAAGAGGAGCGGAGGAGGAGGGCCGCCTCGGGAAGTGGGAATCCTATTCCGGAATTCAAGGCTTCCCTTGAGCTTGATGTCAAATAAACTCTTAAACAGGAAACAGTCTTATCATCCTTTAGTACATTGACACGTGATGATAATGACACGTGTTGGGATTTAGGGGGAGCTTGGACCTTGGTATGGTGTTATTGAATGTGTTGGAGATTGGATGGTCAATCGGGAACGTATCTAGCACACGGCATCCGGACATGCGAGTGTTCGCTTGCCCTTGTCGACGTGGGACCACTTCTTTATTCTTGTAGCGAATGATAACATGACACGTTGACTGAAGAAATTGCTGTGTCCTGTTTATAGGAGACAGCGGGTATATGGATCACCCAGGGTATTCGCGTTAGTCACACGTATACGGACGCCTATCTTATCCGGCCACTAGATTGCCTCGAGATTGGAACCGTGTTACGATCTCTAGGTACATTTGCCTAGCGATGCAGCTAGGCGCATGCGGTCACATGTACTGCAATAATTCTGGAGCATATTGCGGAAATCAAACCTATATATATAGAGAGAGAAGGACTTTTTTCCTTTTTAATGAGAGAATTTTGAGCATTTTAAGATGAGAAGGATGAGGTCAATTACACGCTCTCTCGGCTTAGTTTGATGCTATTCTGGTTTGTGGACCACCCAAGTTGCGTTTCTGGAGCATCTGTTGAAAGAGAAGACCTTGTCTGATTGAAGATTCTCTCATTTGGACCATCCATTATCCATCGTACCTTTTTATTACATATTATTTTTAAAGTTTGTGAGTATAGCAAAAGTTCTCAGAAATGGGAAAAGAATTTGACTGTCGAGGCCTCGAGGGCTTAATGTAAATTTAGTCCGAAATTCCTGATCACAGGCAAGGCAGACTTGACGGGCGAGCAAAATCGAACTAAATTTTTAGAACCGAACCGAACAATTCGGTTCGGTTTTTCGGTATATTCGGTTCGGTTCGGGTTTTTTTTTTGTCAAAAATTCAATATTCGGTTCGGTTTCGGTTTTTATTTTTAAAATTTGATAAATACCGAAATTTTTAAAATTATATAGCTTATTTCGGTTCAGCTTTATATTGTAAGTAAAAAAATTATGAATTATTTCGGTTTTTTCGATTCGGTTTTTTCATGAATTCAGTTCGGTTCGGTTTTTAAATTAGTATACCGAATTAATTCGGTTCGGTTCGGTTCGGTTCGGTTTTATGCCCTAATTCGGTTCGGTTCGGTTTTTTAAATCATGGAATTTTGATATTCGATATTTCGGTTCGGTATTTACCGAATTTTCACCCCTGATCAAGAGGGCGCTGGGAAGTGATTCAGTTAATACCAAACCAGTCCCCCCACTTGGGATACTAATCTCGAGAAAACATCGGGCTAGGGTTTAGAGCTAACCCCCCTCATATCCTCTCCTTGGGCTCTCTCTAGGGTTTCCTTCTCCAGTTCTCCTCACCATCTCCTCTCCGTTGTTTCTCTCCGGTGAGCATGCCATCTCCCCTCAGCCAGCTCTCTCCGGTGTTTCTCCTCACCGTTGGCGGTGATCTCGGGGTTTCTTCCCACCATCTCCGCTCTGTCGGCTCTCTCTGGTGTTTCTCCTCGCCGTCTCCTCTCCGTCGGTGGCTCTCTCCGGCGTGTTGTTTCCCTTTCCACCACCGGTGATCTATCGGACGGATTTGCTCGTGTTCTTCACTAATGAAGCTTGGATCTATGGATTTGTTTCATTTTTTGGGGTGTATGTGCTTGGATCTATGAAGTTTCTTTACTTGAGCCCTCTCCATGTAACGAAATTCTTGATATATATAGAGAGAAGGACTTTTTCCTGGGAATTAGCTTGTAGATAAGAAACAAAATAATTATTGCAGTACATGTGAAAATAACTATTGGAGTTGAATAATTATTTTGTTCCATCTCGACTCTCGAGTGGGTGCTCAATTTCTATATTAATCAGGATTATTCTAAAAAGAGGAAGTCAAATCATCATTATATAGCAGAATGGTTAAGAAGTGCATTTTTTTTTGTCCCAATGGCATCCTATGTGGCAGGGTTTATCTTATGTGGTTGCTGATGTGGAGGGGGTAGTGGGGGGGAGAGGGAGTTAGGGGGGGTTAGTGGGGAGTTATGAGGAGAGATGGTGGTTACCATGTCAAATGGCAGGGGACCCCACTAGTGTCAATATATAGCAAAACAACAATTTCAATATATATATAATCAATAAAAATATTTGAAAGTAGTGCTCATTCATTGGTTTACAGTTAGCCGGGTAAGTCATGCTTTTTATGTCTGAATTTACAATGAGATATGCATAAGAACTAAAATATGATTTTTCAGAGTTCATTATTCAAAATTTATTCATCAACACAACAGAAAAGTTTAGAGTAATTGATCTTTTCTGCTAACTAATGGACTCCCGTGCCACGGGCAGGGGCGGATCCAAGATTTAAGGTCCGCCCAGGCTAACACTATTCTAATGGTTTACTTGATAGAAACTATATCAATCATAAGCATATATTTTAATGTACTATCTCTAATGGATTTTAAAAAGTATGCTCCTATGTTTCAGTTACGGTTACTCTATACAAGAACAAGAGGTTACTTTACACAAGAAGAAAAGAGTATATCCAAACAGTAAATGCTCAAGTAATGTTCTCAATATTCAAAACACATTCTTTTCTAAACAGTAAAATAATTCATAAAATTATTCTGAAAATAATTCATAAAATAATTCTGAAAATAATTCATAAAATATTCAATCCACCAGTCTCCAAAAATATGTAAAAATCATCAAAACACAAATAGAGAAATACAAAAAAATGATTTTACCTCTCTTTCCACGAAGAAGAGATCAAACCTCCCCTTATCCCTTACATGGAACTGATGGCATCATGGAAGAGATGTGATAGTGATCGCCAAAATTTCAAAGAATTCAAAATTAGAGATTTAATTTGAGAAAAGGAGATGAGATAAAGAGAAATAGAAATTAGGGATTTGTGTATAATACCTTAGTCGACAACCAAACAGCCGTCACTAACACCTAAATCTAAATTTCCTTTTAATTTTGACTTTTTGGCGGCCGCCCCTAGTTATTAGACTAAATGTATTTATATTGAAATTCAATGAGTTAAATCTATAAGCCCTTTAAGAATTATCTTGTGGGCTGCCCGGGCTGTAGCCCGGTGCAGCCCACCAATAGATCCGCCCCTGGCCACGGGTAACCACAACAAACCTCCCTCCACTGCTCCTCTTTCTCTCTCCTAATTATCCGGTAACTATCACCTCCCACCACTCATTTCAACATAGAATCATCTCAATCATTTGATATATCCAGACATAACTTAGATCGAATATTCTTAGCTGTCTGATAGGATGCACCTGATCTTATATAAAAACTAGCAATCCCTCGTGCCATCTGACACGGTAACCACCCACCCCTTAACTTCGTTGTTAACCATTCACCCCTTAGCCCCTTCCTTCACTAACCCCCCACTAACTTTCATGTTAACTTCCCCACTAACCTTCCACTCCTCGTTGCCCCCGCATAAGATAAAGCCTATGCACAAAGGGATCCCTGATGGCAAGTACTAATGGGTTATTGGGTAAACTCGTAAATCGACCGAGCTTCACTGTGAAAGAGGCCTCTAAAGTGCCACTCCTAAGTCCCAATCTAACGGCATGTTTGATTACACAAAAATAATAGGAATAGAATGATCAATTCCTAAGTCAAATTTCATTCTCATGTTTGGTTGGCATTCAACTTGAGAGTAGGCCAATCCTATATCATATGTTTATTCCGTTTCGAACGATTTGAGATTAGAAAAGATAATTACTGATATACCCTTTGATCGGACTCTCTCTCCCTGCGATCTTTTATCTTCCTCCCGTTCTCTCTCCCACCGAAACCCTCTTCCGCTTGCTTTCACTGCCGAGGAAACCGATCTCGAAGCGCTGTTTGCGGCTCCGGCGTCCTCTCGATCCCGATCTGTTGGTGGTCATCGGCGGAGGTATGGCCTTTCCCTCTTCCCCTCTTCTCTCTTCTTCTTCTCCCTCCCCGTCCCTCTTCTCCTCCCCTCTTTCTCTCCTCCTCCGGCGTCCTCTCTCCCGACCTGTCTCCTCCTCCGGCTCCGGCTTTCCGTCATTTGGAGTCGCCTTGATCTCCCGATCCCATCTCCCCCGATCCCAACACGAATCCCTCCTCCCGCTCCAAACCCGCCTCTAATCCTACCAACACTCTCACCAATTCCACCACCTACCCCAAACCCACCACCCATTCTACCAATACTCGTTCCCCTTGTCATTAATTTCGTGAAAAGATACTTAAAAACCAGAGGAAACATCAAGGAGCAAATTTTGATGCTCTTTTGAAGATTCAAGAATGTCATGTTTCTACTTCCTGCTATCAATTAGCTTGACAAAGTTTGGTTGCTACTTTCTGTTTCTACTTCCTGCTATCAATTAGCTCTTCACGCATCTTGTTGCTGGTAGAAAAGTTTGGTTGTGGGTATATTGACAAAGTTTGGTTGCTGGTAGAAAAATTTCTATATGCTTGTTGCTGGTAGAAACTAAATCGTGAATGTGAGAGGAGTGAAGCATGGAGTAGTAGGCATTTTGTCAAGGTACAGATGGAGTAGTAGGCATTTGTTCTGCTTCCTCTGCATTCTATGAGTTCCAATTGATACCGATTGTAGACTTCCTTGATGTTCTAGCCTTCCCAGACGAATAGTTAAATTTGAATTGAAGCTTTTTGTTCATGATTAGTTTGTAATTTCTATATCTAGCTGAGTTCATGTTTGTCTATATCTAGCTGAGATAATGTCTATATCATTCATGGACATTAATTGATATCAATTCCCAGTTTTATCAGAAACAAAATGAGTTAATTTAATCGCAAACTGATCCATTTAAATCCTCTGTTAGGAACATGACCAGAAGGTTCATGCATTGTGTTCATGCATCTCTAAGTAGAAGGTTCATGCATCTTATATTTTCGTATTTTTTCAGGACAAGCAACTACTTCAGAAGTACTAGACTGCTGTGGTTTCTGGTGCTGCTCCCTTTCAGCATCTCCCAGTATTTCAATTCATTGCAATTTCACTTCTTTATTTGCGGTAATTAAATTTTGCATCTATACTTGTGTATTTATGATTAGAAGTCACAGTGTGATATTATTAGATTGTCTCTGACTATAAGTCATATGCAGCTATGGCTCGTTTGAATTTGACAACTAGAAAATTGATGCTCAGGAGAAAGTATGCAGCTGTCATTTCTACATGGAATCAAATTCTCTACCTAGTAGAGCTATTTTTAAATCTTCTTTTTCTAGGTGCGTCACTTTATACTACAAGAGTTAGAAACAAGTCTCACTGGCGTCCGTTGTCCACTGGCGTCCGACAAACCTAGGCCAAATCTCACTGGCGTCCGTTGTCCACCGACCTCACCGTCGATATATCGTAGGGCAAACCGTCCTCCGCCGACGACCTCCCTGGGCGTCTTCCGCTCTGACGTTCTACTCCCCGATCTCACCGGCGTCCTCCGCCACGATCTCGCCTCCTCCTCTATTTGGCTGTCAGTTTGCAAAGGTTAGAGAATGGCCTCCCTCTTTTCACCATTTTTGAAAGAATGGGATATCCTGAAAAGGTTCTAATCTGGTCAGATTTATCATCTTTTAATTTTTCACATCCCTGAAAATCCTCCAAATAGAGCAAAAACAAGGTGGCACACTAAGCAACTGATGCACATTCAGCAGTCAGTTAATCATTGAAACAATTGACAAACGTGACGCCGTTTATCCTAAGAAATAGAGAATTTGTAAACCTTAGAAATCCTACACATTGGATTTGTTCATGGTCCACGAATTTTTACCGAAGCCATCCAAGCGGCGGCGGATGTCCGGTGAGGGGCTCCTATACATCTACATTTGGGTCTCCCTTTGACTCTCCTTTCCATAGTGCAGATCCCACTGCAATTCTATTCATGCGAAACCTGTCTAATCATTTGCTGTCCAATGCTTGAAGATCAAATCTTTTTATCTCTTACTATGAGAAAGATGGAAACCCACCGAGAAGATTAAAGCCAACAACTTAGTCTGCAGCAGCCAATCATTTTTTACTTTTTCTTCAATTTTGCCCAAACTTCTTGTATAGAATTCAGAATTTTAGGATCCCTAATTGTTGTAATCCTCCATGTAAATTGTCATCCTGTTCAACATATGAGTCCGGTCACGAGGTTATTGGCCTCCATTTATACTCCTGAACACAAATTTTTGAAACTTGCAGGTTAAGAGTGTTGAATTAGAGAAATGAGAGTAGGATGTTAGTTAGGAAAGTAAAGAGATCAAACATCCAAATTCTATATGGAAATTCGCTGTCTATCATCATTAAAATTTGCAGAGTTGAATGCGGGCAAAGACTAAATTTGCTTTACTGTGATTCATCTCTGAGGTTATACTTTAAAAGTTGTTTTTTTTTTCTTGTTCTTTTTTGTGGTTTGTGGTTTGACAGAGATTAGTGATTGAATTTCCTTTACAAGGAATCATGAGATGGGAAAAGCATAGCTTAGACTGCAATGTTTGTTTGTTTGTTTTACTCAACAACATCAATAGGTGTCCTCTTTGATAGGTTAGAAGTGGCCATAGACCTCGTTCTTTAACCAGCAACTTCTCTCCCAGATAACTTGCAGTTATTCGTTAGTAAATGATCATCAGCATTGTCTCATTTTCTGTTGAGTTCATGTAAATTTCTTAGCTGAATAGACTTTGACAAGAATTGTTCTGTTGAGAGACCTAGAAGCATGCCTAGGCTACTCTACAGATGGTTGTCTTAGATTTCTTAGGATTTTTAGTGGAACATGTCTAATTTTATGGCTAACAGGCATGCACCAACATGTTAGCTAGTAGTAGAATACTAGAATGTCCAACTATGAGAATTCTTCTTTAATCAATAACTTCCAAGTACATTGAAGAAAAAATTGCTTGCAGTTTGGTTTAAGGTTGAGACGTATGTTTCATTTTTAGCGTATTTAGTCATGTATTTAATAGTTTATTGGTTTGGATAAAGTTCAAGGGTGAAAAAATTGCTTTTTTTTTCCACCTTAATTAGTGAGAGATATACATCACATACTTTTTGTAGATTAGCTGGTACAGTTTTATATCCTGTATATGAATCTCCATTTGTCATCTTTGCAGGGGTGAATATGGTGATTTTCTCAGGAATATGCAGAAGAGTGGGCCTCAAGGACCTAATTTCGAGTTCGCCTGTATATATGGGTGCTGGTGGTAATACATTCTCTACCTTGCTAAAGTATGCCTTCAGCTATTTTTCTTCAGTGGTTGGTGTCAGTGATTGAATGTCATAAATATGATCTTGATTGATCAGAAGCATCTGGAGGTCTGAGTTTGGTGTTCAGGCGCTGGGCTACTAAAAAGACTGCAGGGTCGACAAAAAATGGACGAGATTCCAACCCAAAGAATCTGGGCGTAAAGAAGTTTGGTGGAGAGGTGGTTTTGTTCTTCAAAACATCAATTATGCAGTGAAGCATTGACTTCGTTCCGAAGCAGTACCTTCATATTGTTTCTTAATGGATTTATTTCCTGTGCAGAGGGTGATACCTGGTAACATTATCGTTCGCCAGCGGGGCACTCGATTTCATCCTGGAGACTATGTTGGAATGGGAAAGGATCACACCCTCTTTGCCCTGAAAGAAGGACAAGTGCGATTCGAGCGCCACAAACTGAGTGGTCGCAAGTGGGTGCATGTCGATCCAAAGGAAGGTCATGTTGTTCACCCCATCTACAGGACTGTAGCTGCCACAGCTGAATCTGGGGAGAGCCAACCATCCTAGTCATGTATGTCTCTTCAATCTTCTTGTAATAGTTTGGTCTTCATGTTGGACAGCATGTTTCTTCTCTGTGTAGCTTTGCTGCAAGCACAGAGAGAATCAGAGACATCTTGGAAGCCAAAAATGCTGCTTTAAAGTTGTGAGGTGCATTATTTCATTCTCTTGTACGAATGAATATTGGGATTCAACTGACTTATCAAAGGGGGAGATGTTCCATGCAAGATTTGCCATGGGAATTCTAGCAGGTTCGAGAATTCGCCTTGTGCTTTGCATGGGTAATCCTTATGAAATGAGGTCTATTATTGTGAAAGGAGGCTTGATATATTGTTGAAATTGATGCTGCATGCAGGACTAGTTTGAGAGAATGTGGTTCAAGTGGTTGTGCATATTCCTCTAAATAGGTGAGATAGATGGCTTAAGAAATGTGAAAGCAAATAAGTTTTAAAGATGGATCCTTGTTTAGTAACACTTTCCAGCTTGAGTAAAATATCAACCAAAGGCAGAATATATATATCAAAAATATAGAGAGAGGTCAGAATATATTTTAAAGATAATCCAGTGAGTTCATCCCATTCAAAGTGTTGCAAACAACATCAAAATTAAAAAGGTTAGAATATAGACATCGAATAAATGATAAAGGAACTCTATCACGATGGAGATTTCATCCATTTTCTCGGATGATAAAGATTTAGAAATTTCACAAGATATCAGTAAACAAGCTCTAAATGAGACGGGTCAATGTTCTAAGAGTCCCGAAAAAGAATTTCATGTGTAAATTTTACAACAAGTTACTACTCAAAAATGGTATGTTGAAATTACTCTTGTCCTCTCAGAATATGAGACAATTCCCAACTTAATTGCTTTAATAGATAGTGGTGCTGATCTAAATTGTATTCGTGAAGGAATTATTCCTTCTAAATTCTTTGAAAAAACCACTCACGTTCTCAGCGGAGCTAGTGGCAATAAATTAGAAGTTAATTTTAAACTTCCTAAAGCTTATGTTTGTCTTCATGATATTTGTATTCCAACTTCGTTTGTGCTAATTAAAGATTTATCTCAACACCTAATTCTTGGAACACCCTTTTTACATAAAATTATGCCTCTAGAAAGGGTAGATTCGTCTGGAATAAGCGCCAGATATAAAGGCTCTCCAATTACTTTGAAATTTATCACAGAACCGCAAACTAGGCTTCTTAATGAAATTAAAGGAATTCTGCTCAAGGAAAAACAAATAAATTTTTTAAAAGAAGAAATTTCTTATGTTCATATAGCACAACAATTGCAGAAGCCTGCTACTAAAAATCTAATAGAGCAGATTGACAAACAATTTCAACAATCAGTTTGCGGCACTGTTCCTAATGCTTTCTGGGACAGAAAGAAACATATTGTGGAATTACCCTATGAAGATTCTTTCGATGAGCGGAATATTCCGACTCGTGCACGACCTTGCCAAATGAATCAAGAATATCTTGATTTATGTAAGAAAGAGATTGCTTCTCTAATAGAGAAGAAATTAATTCGAAAATCCTACTCTCCATGGAGTTGCACAGCATTTTATGTGAACAATAATGCTGAAAGGGAACGAGGTGTTCCTCGTCTAGTAATCAATTACAATCCCCTTAATAAGGTGCTTAAATGGATTCGTTATCCTATCCCTAATAAAAGGGATTTGCTCAATAGAATCAATCGAGCAAAAGTTTTTTCGAAATTTGATCTCAAGTCAGGTTATTGGCAAATTCAAGTTAATGAAAAGGATCGTTATAAAACAGCTTTTACCGTTCCTTTTGGTCATTACGAATGGAATGTAATGCCATTCGGTTTGAAAAATGCTCCTTCTGAATTTCAGAACATTATGAATGATATCTTTATTCCTTATACTAACTTTATTTTATCTTATATTGATGATATCCTTATTTTTTCGGATACCATTGATCAGCATGTAAAGCATTTAAAAATATTTAGACATTTAGCCATTCATAATGGATTAGTCATTTCGGCTTCAAAGATGAAGCTTTTTCAAACAGAAATTAGATTCTTGGGTCATAATATCGGTAAAGGGACAATTGTTGCCATTGATAGAAGTATAGAATTTGCTTCGAAATTTCCTGATATTATTACCGATACAAATCAATTACAACGATTTCTTGGAGCTTTAAACTATGTATCTGATTACTACAAAGATTGGGCTCAAGACACAGCTATTCTTTATAATCGTTTAAAAAAGAATCCTCTTCCTTGGACAGAGGATCATACTAATGCTGTTAGACTAATTAAGTCTAAAGTTATTAATCTTCCTTGTACACATATGCTTAAACCAGAGTGTAAAAAAATTGTTGAAACTGACGCCAGCAATATTGGCTACGGTGGTATTCTCAAACATGTATGTCCTTCTTCTAATAAAGAAGAGTTAGTCAGATATACATCTGGAAAGTGGAATCCCACTCAGTTTAATTATTCTACAATTAAGAAAGAAATGCTTTCTATCATTAAATGTCTTTATAAATTTCAAGAAGATATTCTTAATCAGCCTTTTATTCTTCGTATTGATTGTAGTTCTGCAAAAACTGTTATTGAGAAAGATGTTAAAAATCTTACTTCAAAGCAAATTTTTGCTCGTTGGCAAGCGGAATTAGCCGTCTTTGATTTTATTATTGAATTCATTCCTGGCAAACATAATATTTTGCCCGATTTTCTTACTCGTGAATTCCTTCAAGGTGCTCATGCGCCGGACTGAGCCCCCTCTTTGGGGGCGGTGGAGTCGTGGTGGTCGTGGCCGAATTCGATTTGCTGGTATTTCTGGTCGTGGTTATGGAATTACTGGACGAGGTTATACCTCAGATCTTGATAGAGGTCAGACCTCTAATTCTGCTGAATCAGAATATGGTAATAGTTGGCGTACTATTCGGCAACATCACGATAGAAGTCATACTTCTAAATCTCAGGAAATAAATCCTAATGAGTCAGCAAAATCCTTTGCTGAAGTTACTACCAAGGAAATTGATCTTGGAATGATTACTAAATCGGCCTATGAAATTATTCTTTACATAGAGCCAGAAGATATGTGCTATTCTGATAATCCAGAAAAATTGCGCCAAAAATATTTGGACAATTCCTATTATCCCGCATCTGTTTATCATCCGAGAAAATGGATGGAATCTCTGTTATCTCAGAGAGAGGTTTATTTTGAACATTTTTTCAAAAATTCTGATGAAAGAAGGCCACCTACTTATAGTAAGTGTACCATCAAGAATATCTTGACTCCTAAGAAATGGGGGTTTAGTACTCAGAAACCTATTTCCTTCAAAATTGATAAGGAAAGTTATACTTTCAATTACTGGGATTATAAGCATGCTTTTTATACCGCATTATTATGCGAAAATGAAAATCTGAAGCATACTTGGTTTATCAAACTCTGTCCTGAAGTTCTTCATAAAGACTTCCCAGTTTGGATTTATGATTGGTGGCGCAAATATGGCGCTGAATTGGAAATACTGTCAGCACCAATTTTGGCACTATATGACAAATGGGTATCAACCCATCCTATTCTTTCTTTAATTAAAGAAGACGAAGTGGTTGAGGGAATGTTCCCTCTCTATTTCTTTGCTAAGGCAGAGATCCCATGGATATGGAAATGGTTTTCGTCTGTGGATATTGATGATCTCTGCAGTCCTTGTCTTATTAGACAGTACCAAATTAAATGGTGGAAAGGATTGGATACCAATACCAAAGTCTCTGAAATTCAAGAAATAATTAAGGCTAATGAGAAGTTACTGTCAGAGAAAAGAATTCATGAAGCCCCTAGAGAGAATTCAATGATTCGGCTTCAGAAAATGTTTGAACGACAATTTCCGCAAGCATCTGCGAATGAAATTATGAAGAAATGTTATGATTATTTAAAGAATCAGTTCACTAGCCACTTCACAGGATCAGATAAAATATCTATCGGCTCTGACGACCCTATGCAGGACGCTCAAGACCCCTATAGTAATCACGAAGCTCTTTGGACTCAAATTATTTCCCAAGATATGCCTGGGAAAAAGACGGGTGGTCCTACCACAAGTGGAGCTTCCACTAGCTGATGTGCTCCACTGGAGCTGATCTGTTCCGCTGATGTGTTCCACTACTGATGTAATGTGCTCCACCAGCTAAAGGTATTGTGATAAGATTCTCTTATAGATATGATGATGTTATCAGCCACTCAAACGACTGCAGCCTACTCAGCACACGATGTGGCAGGCCTATCAAAGCATTATTGCTCCTACTGGCCGACATGATTTGATGTTAGAGAAAATTCTCTCAATCAGTGTACTACGATTACTTAGCCTTGAAGGCATGTACCTCTATATAAGAGGATGAACTCTTCTGAGTTCAGTACGCTGGAACTTCCCCTTCTCTCATCTACTACTTGTAAACTCTCTGTACTACTTCCAGTGGAATATAGCTTGAAGTTTTTCTGTAAGTTTCCTCTCTTCTTATTCACTGTTGTGAAGATATTTTTTGGAAGTAATATCCAAAGGCTGGAACTTTTATAAGTTCAGTTCTACCTTCCGATCTCGTCAAACGGATCGGTAGCATCGAGCGCCAGTCCTCTGGATATTGATTTCTAATCAATACCTTCCCTTCCGCAACATTGGTATCAGAGCCATGCTTGAGTAGTGTCGAGTGTGTAGATTTAATCAAACAAGGATGTAATTGTTAGAAGAATTGTTGCTTATATTTTTGCTTTATATTGGTATATAATATAATATGTTATAAATAATATGTTTTTATCTTATATTAATATATTATATTCATGTGGAATGAACATTCACATGAACATATATTTGATAGGAGGGTGGGATGGCATAAACATATTCATTCATCAAGCTCGGTATACGGTGAGGGTGGGTGTGAATGCTCCCTTATTCATTCACACCATAAAATTAAAAAGCTGAGGTGTTTTCTATGCATCAAACCAACATAACTCACTAAAACTGACCATATTCACAACTCCCCGAGCTACAATCAGAGTGCATTTGATTAGTTGCGCACTAATAGACTTCACTCATCATAGCAATCACAATATAAATGTGCAACCTAAAAAGACAGTGACACAAAATGTATCTCCAACTGCACAAACTCGATGGTTGTATCACATTTATAATTCTAAAGCACTTGAAGCAAAAGCAACTTGTTTGTAGATGGTGTGATCACGAGGGACGTCACAACAGGAAGACTTACATGGCATATGCAAGCAGCACACCAATTCAAATTCAGCATTGTATAGCAGGCGTGCAGCCATTGTCTCAAGCAAAATATCAACCAAAGACATCAAAATGAAGCATACCATTAAATAGCTTACGTGCATATTTAGAAGATATCTACAAAGGCAACCACATGAGTAAACAAGTAACCACATTCCAAAAGAATATACTCATCTTCTCCAAAACTAATGCATGAAAGTGTACGAGGATTCCATCGAAATTGCTGGAAAGCAAAAGAAATTCATCCAAAATTCACAAGAAAAATCACTACGACATACCATCTGAACACATGATGTGCATAGCATGAAATCCAACCTCAACCGCCAATCAACGCCAAAACTCAATAATAATAAAAAACATTCATGGCAGCAACAACCGTGCAACAAAAGATGAAACTCACGAGTATCAAACAATAGGATACGATGGATGACCAAGGAGGATTTATATGTGTTTGGCTCCGACGGATCCGCGCACGGTATCCGCGCCAGCGCGTCCCCCCATCCCGCGGATCCAGCGGGATGGGGGTGGGCCAAGCACACCCATCCTTAGGAATGGCAATCTGACGGGTTTCACCCACTTCGTCCCCACCCCCAAAAAAATTTACCCTACTCCATCCCCCCAATCTACATTTTCCCCGTCCTTGTCCTGCCCCGCCTCTATCTGCCCCGCTCCGTTTAGGATTCTCATTTTATTTTCAAAAAAATTAATAACGCCAATATTTTTTTTATCACAAATTCATTAAGTATCATATAAACTAATTCAATATTATGAACCTTCAAGTGTTACATAGTTCCAAAAAAAAAAAAAACATTTTTCCAACTTCCAAGTGTTCTCATTAAATAAGATCATGTCAATTACAAAATATAAAAATGAACCCCAAATTCAAAAAAAAAACTTTAGATTTGCTCAAAATTAAAAACGATTAGTTCCAATGTCCATATCCTGTGAAAGAAAAGAAAAATAAAATATAAGTACATGAAGAATATTTACTAATCTAACAATCAAAGAATTAGAGCATCAATAATAACATATTATTAACAGTTTTAAGATCCTCTAAAACACATTTGCCATCTCACATAGTCTCAACTTAAAAAAAAAAAAGTAGCGAAATTGGATGGATGAGCTAATAATCCTAGCTGCTCTATGCGTTTGCAGCAGGGAAGATAAAGAAAAGGTTATCCTAGTTGCTCTCTGCAAGTACTCCCAGCAACTCTTAAAGAAAAAATAAAGAAAAAGTAACACATTCATTATAGTCTCGAATTTTATTAATTCTAACACATTCACTATAGTCTCGAATTTTATTAATTCCGGATCAATTATCTCCAAATCATTTTTAATAATCTAAGAATTAGAATAAAATTATTAAACTTAATTTAAAATTATTAAAAATCATATTCGGGTCGGGTCGAAAGCCGGGAGGGATAACCAAAACCCATCCCTGCTCCGCCCTAACGATTAACCCGCCCCGCCCCAAAACGGGGTGGTTAGACCATGTGAAGGAGGGGCCTTTGAAGCCTAAGTCGATGAAATCATCTTGGGTGATGAAAGATAGGAATTCAATAACATATGTGGTATAATGGAATCCTTGTCCTCTTTTCTCTTCCGAGCTTGCCAATACGTTGAGGTCTTCAATCATGAGATGAGGCCACTCGGAGTTGTTTAGCTTCAACAACGTCTCCCAAAGGACTATGTGGTCTCTTCCTCCAATCATGAGATGAGGCCACCCCGAGTGGTTACTATGGTTGTATCGAGCTCAGAACGAGGCAGATATCTAAAATTGAGAAGAGGGTTGTTTTTATGATGCCAAAAGTCAGCTCTTTCAATTCACTTGATTGTTGTAATCAACCAAATGCCACATACGTTTAGTACAAGTTTACGTCTCTCCATTTAGAAATTAACCCAAACAAGAAAATAGAGAAGATCAATGGAACTCACAGCCTTCAAGACTCTGTGGTGTTTATGGTATTTATAGAATTGCTTGCATACGAATATGCCGAGTAAACAATTGTACATAATGAATATCGACTTCGAAATCACTTTAGCTTGCATCCAGGGAAGATTTTTTGCTTGTTCAGGATCCACGAGCTAATCTCTCATATCAAAACCCCCATAGATCAACCGTAGCACCACATAGCAGCGTAGAACCCCGTACTAAACGGCCAATGGACATGAGAGTTTGCGCTACGTGGGCGTCGCAGGTGAGTCCGTTAGGAGCCCACACCCTGTCATAGGCAACCAGCCCAGCATCGATATGGGCGAATCACATAGAGATGCTGTCTGGGCTGTAGACCATCCGGCCCGCAGCCTGGGCCTGCGGCATCCACGACCCATGGGCATCCAGAGGAGATTTCTTATTCTCTAAAGAAGAGTTGTCATTCATACCTATAACACCATTGACGCAAACCCTTGTCAGCATATGGAAAATTTACGTCTCTATATCTTTTTCTTTTCTCTTTTATCAAGTAAAATTGATGTTTGAACTCAACCGTCGGATCAAATCCAACGGTTAGTACTACAGGGCCTGCAGTCGACTAATCACTCCTAGCCCCCACCCTAAAAAATCATCAAACACACGTGATGTACACCATCACTTTAGAAATTCTAAAGATATACTCGAACTAAATCATCGTGGATCCGATCGTGTTATCCAGAATCCAGATCCCATCGAACTTTCCATTACTCTTATCGGTCTTTTTTTTCCACCCAAAAAACAGCCTAAAAATGGTTTTAAATAAGATCTGATAAATATGTAAAATACTTCAATAAGTATCCATCATCCATTAAAAACTGGATTATTAGGGTGCGTTTGGTTACGGGATAGTCTATTCTGGGATTAGAGGGGATAGGGATTGGTAACGTAGGATAAGTAGTGGGATATGTATGGTATTTTGTTGAAAAGTAGTGGTAAATTAGTAATGTTTGGTTGAAAAAGTAGGAATAAAGTTGATGTGATTGGTTGAAAAGTAGGGATGATGAAGTAATGATTGGTTGAAAAGTGAAAAAGTAAGGTTAAAGTTGATATGATTGGTTGAAAAGAAAAGAAAATGTAATAATAATTGGTTGAAAAGTAGGGATAAAGTAGAGATAAAGTGGGGATAGAAATAGAGATAAAAGTGAGGATAAAAATGGAGATTAGATGGTGTTTGATTACAATGCAGGGATAAAATGGGTTTATCCGGATCCCTATCCCCCAACCAAACGAGGCTTAGAGTTCGGAGCTCCATTTACCCTACAAATCCACAAACTCTTCGCTCTCCAGTCTCCACTCTCTCCCTCTGTCTCTGCTTCCCGAGAGACCACCATGACAGCGGCGGCGGCGGCGGCATCTCTATCGCTCCTCCTCTCCCAGCCTCAACACTCTTCCCGTCGGCCTCGCCGCCTTCTTCTCCTCAACACCAACTCGTTCTACTTCTCCTCCAAATATTCCACCGCCAAGAGATCCATCTCCTGCTCGGCATCGTCCCCGCCTCCCTCCGACTCCACCATTACCACCACCTCACAGCAACACCAACACTCCAAGCACCGCCGCCCTGCCGATGAGAACATCCGCGAGGAGGCTGCCCGCCGGGACCTGCTCGAGGACCCCAACGCCCATGGCTTCTCAGCCCGGTACGTGCCCTTTGGATCCTCCGAAGACACCGATGAGTTCTACTCTCTTGATGAGATCGTCTACCGTAGCAGCTCTGGCGGCCTGCTCGACGTCCGTCATGACCTCTCCGCGCTCAAGAAATTCCCCGGATCGTATTGGCGCGATTTGTTTGATTCTCGCGTCGGCCGCACCACCTGGCCCTATGGCTCCGGCGTGTGGAGCAAGAAGGAGTGGGTCCTCCCCGAGATTGACGCCGACCATATCGTCTCCCTCTTCGAGGGCAACTCCAATCTCTTCTGGGCTGAGCGATTGGGCAAGGATCATCTCGGCGGCATGAATGACCTCTGGGTTAAGCACTGTGGCATCTCGCATACGGGGTCGTTCAAGGACCTCGGGATGACCGTTCTTGTCTCACAGGTTAACCGCCTCCGCCGTCAACTCCACCGCCCCATCGCTGGCGTTGGCTGCGCATCCACCGGGGACACGTCGGCTGCGCTCTCTGCGTATTGTGCTGCCGCGCGCATCCCGGCCATCGTGTTCCTGCCTGCAGATCGCATCTCGATCGCACAGCTTGTCCAGCCCATCGCTAATGGTGCGACGGTGCTCTCCCTCGACACGGACTTCGATGGGTGCATGCGGCTCATCCGTGAGGTCACAGCCGAGCTCCCCATCTACCTTGCCAACTCGCTCAATTCATTGCGGCTCGAAGGGCAGAAGACCGCCGCCATTGAGATCCTCCAGCAGTTTGACTGGGAAGTCCCTGACTGGGTCATCGTCCCCGGGGGCAATCTCGGCAACATCTACGCCTTCTACAAGGTCACATGTTATCGCTTAGCATCAATTGGTTACTGTTTTTGGTATATTTAGTCATCAGTACTTTGGCAGTAAGGAGCAAAATCATGTTCTCATGACAGTTCCTGACTATGGATCTATATTTATTAGGGATTTGAGATGTGCCGGGAGCTCGGGCTGGTGGACAGGGTGCCACGCTTGGTCTGTGCTCAAGCTGCCAATGCGAACCCTCTCTATTTGTATTACAAGGCTGGCTGGCAGGATTTCAAGCCTGTCACAGCTGCACCGACATTTGCGTCTGCCATCCAGATTGGTGACCCAGTCTCAATTGATCGTGCTGTATTTGCCTTGCGTGCAACTGATGGCGTTGTGGAGGAGGCCACTGAGGATGAGCTCATGGATGCCATGTCCCAGGCTGACCGCACGGGCATGTTTGCCTGCCCCCATACTGGTGTTGCTCTCGCTGCCCTCATCAAGCTAAGAGAGCGGGGAATCATTGGGGCACATGATAGGACTGTGGTTGTGAGCACTGCACATGGTCTCAAATTTACCCAGTCCAAGGTTGATTACCACTCCAATGAAATTGCCGACATGACCTGCCGGTATGCGAACCCGCCTGTTAATGTCAAGGCAGACTTTGGGTCTGTCATGGATGTGCTGAAGAAGAAGCTTGCTGGAATGTTGTAAGTCCATCAAGTGGCAAATGGTGTTTCTTTTTGGGTATTTATGCATTAGTGCCGTGCTACTTTCTTCTATTGTTCTTAGGAGAGAAACTAGTTTATAGCTCTTTTATGCCTTTCAAAGTTATCCTTCTTACTGTCTGCAAGCACTTGATGCCACGGAACAGTTTACAGATTTTTGAGAACTGTCACCTGATTCGTTGCAATTGTCTTCTAAAAGATAAAATGTTCTACAGGCCAGTATTTATTATCATGTATCTGTAGTAAATTTGTGCTGTATTGTCAGTTGAAGACCTGATTACTTTTCCAATAAAATGTCTGCTTCTCCTGCAATACTTGTGTAGCTTCTTGACATTGTAAATTATCCCACAAGTATGTCGATCTGAACAGTTCTGATTGTTCCAGTGATCTCTACTGAAACTATGTTCATGTGAGGAGATATGTTCTGTTTTATACAAGCCTCTCTTTTGTTCTTAGTGGCATCGAGGTAGTATCCAAATATGCTTGGATACCTTCATGGAGGTTTCAACAGTACGAAGTTTGTAAGTTCATACATGCAGAATGCCATCAGACACTTCTTGAGCTGCTAACCACCTATTCTCATCACTGATCACAATATAGCGTTCTTACATCTTGCATTGTTGATCCAATGGGCTTGTGTATATATGCTCATGTGGTCTTCTCTTTAATCATCCTTGCAATGACAACTCTTGTGAACTCATTTTGCTAGCAGTACAAATGAAAATATATACTTATTGCTAGTATGGAAGTAAATATTTGCACCGTGTAGTCTGTATAATCAAAACATCATGTTTTCTTTACTTTCTTAGGTTACATAAACCTTCTATGGATACTGTTTTTGTTTCTTTGTAACTGAATAATGTAAGTGGATAAATTCAAAGGAAGCAGGAGATCAATGATGATTGCTTGAAAGCTATAGACAGGAGGTGGTTAGCAGAAGGTGAGAGGAGGTCAGATATAGTTGCCAAAAGGGAGGAAGTGAAAGATAATTGTTGGGAAGTGATAACTAGGTAATGGGCATGGCTGCTGGAATGTGTGGGAATGTTGGTGATGATCTTGGAAGGCCATGAAAGGTCATAAATGAATCAGGAAAGTGCGGGTGGTGTTGAGAAAGATCTTTGGAAGGCACAGTGAACAACATTCCAGAGATGGTTGAGGTGAGGGAATCAAGGATTATCTTAGAAAGGTCGTAGGAATTAAAGTGATCGTATAAGATGGTCAAAGGATGGAGCAGAAATGAAAGATGATACTAGAAGGTGGAAAAGGTTGAGTTTTGGTTCCATTTGTGATGCATACCTTTTTCCTGATTACAATATTTGTGTTTTGACTTACAAACTCTTCTTCTAAAAACTACAATTAAGCTATAATAGTTGGAATAACTTTAAGGTGAACCAAGGACTTCACCTGACTCCGTTAGTGTAACTGGAGTTGCAACTGTCTTGATTGCAAGTAATTGGAGGCACTTAGGTGATTTTCAACGACAAGCCCGTCCTTAATCCTTCTTGGTTTGCAGAAATGATTTGTTGGTTGTCATCTTCTAGTCTTAGTTTCTAGCTTTCTATGCATTTACATCCTTCCTGTCCCTAAGTAGACTTTAGTCAGATGTTTGATTTATACTCGAACAATACCTTTTTCTTTTGCTTCTGGAAAGTGTAACTTACGTGCTTAATTTAAGCTTTTGTTAGATTTCAGATGACGATGGGTTGTCTACCGCGATGTTTATGCTTTCCTTCTTCCAATTAACTTGGATCTTTTATTTTTCCTTCTTCTTGATTCACTCTATGTGTTTTAAGTTAGAGAATGGGGTTAAATTTTCATAAAGAGAAGTTTGATTCAAATACATTGAGAGGTTTAAAATTTTGATATGTAAAGTGAAATTTTAGTTCAAGTTGAGTCCTTGATACGTAGGTTCATTGTCAAAGAGCCCTTTATTCCTGTAAGTTCCGTTTCCATGTAGATGTTTCATGAAGAGTAACAATCCTTCTGCTAAATGCATTTGCTTCTAGGTTTTAAAGAGTCTTGTTCATGTGAATCTGTGAACCCAAATCCACCTTATTTGATGTAGGCAAATCAGTGATTTCTGGCTTTTGGCCCAGAGCATGAGGCGAATCACTGGTTGCCGATTTCGATAAAAATATTTGCCTTCTTTTTGTCGATGTAAGGTTTGGCCTAAAGGTATATAGCATGAGCTGCCAAGCTAACTCGCCTTCATTCTGGCTTCTCTTTCTCAGTTACTTCGATCTCGTTTAGATTGATGCTCTAGTTGGATTCATGTTTTTGATGGCCAGTTTCTGAAGTTTACTTGGCCTCGGACTTTACTTGGATGTGTTTATGTTGAAACATAGTGTTTTCTGATGCTTTTTAAGTTTTGGGGAGGGGTTTAATTAAATTTTGAATTTCAGGCTGCCTAAATAAAGCTGCTTATCTGTGTTCGCTCTCCAGTCGCAAGAGCATCGAAAAAAATTGCTCTAGTTTGTTTTTGTGGGACTTGCATAGTTTAAGCCTATAATGCACTGTTATTCGGTTATCACCAATACCTAGGGGTGAGCATTCGGTTCTCGGTTCAGTTCTCGGTCCACAACCGAAGAACCGAATTTTTTTCGATTCTGTTTTTAAAGAACCGAACCGAACTGAACTTTTTGGAACCGAACCGAACCGAATTTATGTTCGGTTCCGAACCGAACTGAACTTTTTGGAACCGAACCGAGCTTTTTAGACCATAGGTTCATAGGCTAAGACATGTATGAAAATTTTGGTTTTGACCCGAACCGAACCGAACTTTTTTTAAAGAATCGAACCTGAACCGAAACCCGAACTTTTCATACATGCCAGAACCGAACCGAAAAATCGAAAAAACCGAACCGAATGGACCGAACTAATTCGGTTCAGTTCGGTTCGGTTCTGCTCACCGGCATTGGCAATACCTGTCGACATCTAGCCTTCAGGATGCTGGTAGATTATAATTTGTGGTTCTTATTCATAAGGCTCAAGGCAGTAATTTAATTTTAATTTCTTGTGTTTCTGGAATGGTGTTTTCTCTGGTATGATATCATAGGTTTTTGCCATTGAGCATCTTGACTATCTTTTATAGTCTCGTCTACATTGTAAAAGTCAATTTCAGCCCTTAGTTACTTGCCCTTTTTATTGTGCATATTCCATTTGCGAAATGAGTACCCAAATTCCTCTGGTTGGTACAGTTATGCCTCTAAGATACCATGAGTTTTCTCTTAAAAGAGTCTAAATTGCCTCTTTGAGAAATGGTTTAATTTTCTGTTTTTTTTCTGGATGAGTGTTTTTTTTAAAGAGTAGCTCTACAATAAAGTTATTTTCATTGCTCGAGTCTTAGATGAAGTTTTGTTCATAATCTAGACTCGGATTTTTAATTGCACATTTCTCAAGCATTAAATCATGAGATAAAGGAACCATTTAGATTCTTCGTGCAGATTGCCATGTAATAAGGGTGCGTCTATTGACACCGCCCAAATGACTAAGGACACCGCTCACTTTTTGATTTTCCTAAACTACCATTGTCTGTTCGGATATAAAAAGTAGAACATATAGTTAATGTTCGGTTTTTAAAAATCGACTTAGTGTTCGGGTTTTAAAAATCGAATGTGTGCTTAATGTTTGGTTTTTAAAATCGAACTTGTCTTCAAAAAAAGGACACCGCCCGGCGAAATCTTCTTCAGCGGCTTTCCTCATCTTCCTCGAACGAGGCAGGGTTCTACACAAAGCTGGAAAGACGCGTGCAGGAGACTAGATCAACGTGGGACGGTCGGAGAAGAGCACCTCGCAGTCAGGGAAGAGAGCACCGTGGGAGAAGACCGAAGCAGGAGTAGAGCTCGCCGTTAACCAGAGAAACCCAGATCGGAGAAGATCGCGATCTGGCTTGGAAGCGTTGTCGGAAAAGAGCTTGCTGATCTAGGCTAGAGAGGACTTGCCACCGGAGGAGAGAAGCGCGTCGTCACCGGAGAAGAAAGAGACGAGGCCTCGCCGGAGTCCTTGACTTGCTGCGGAAGAAGGTTGAGGCTGCCGGAGAAGAGCTCGTCGTGGCCTGCCACCAAAGAAGAGATTCGGGTCGCCGAAGAGCACCTCGCGCCCTAATGAAGGAGCCCCCGAAGAAGAAGAAGAGCCACCGTCGTCCGAAGAAAAAGATCCTCAGGACTCGATGAAGTAGGCTGGAACAGAGGGAAGCAGGGGAAGCGTCGCCCTTCGAAGCCGCTGGAGACTAGGGACCGCCGTTCACCAAGATCTGGTGGCGTGCCGCGTTGCTGGACCTTCGGGGAAGATGAGGAAAGCCGCTGAAGAAGATCTCGCCGGGCGGTGTCCTTTTTTTGAAGACAAGTTCGATTTTTAAAAACCAAACATTAAACACACATTCGATTTTTAAAACCCGAACACTAAGTCGATTTTTAAAAACCGAACATTAACTTTTTTTATATCCGAACAGACAAGGGTAGTTTAGGAAAATCAAAAAGTGGGCGGTGTCCTTAGTCATTTGGGCGGTGTCAATAGACGCACCCATGTAATAATCATTGAACGAGACATGTTGGCCGGATACATGCCGTGTAATAGTGTTTGAACGAGACATGTTGGCAGGATACATTGGGTCTATATCTTGGTGGGGTCATTTAAGGGTCCGTTTGGATACCGCGGATCGTATTCACGGGACGGTATCGAGGCGTGGATACCGTCCACGGTGTCCGTCGAATCGAACGGATGTCAAAAATGAGATTCGTTCAAGGGTGGATCTCATTTTCTGAGATCCAAACGACGGGATCCCGCACCGCGGATCCGCGCCAACCTTTTAAGTCTTCTCTCTGTAACTGACTAGGTGACGCGGGGGGTGCACGGGCACGATCTAGTTTAGGGAAAAAAAATGCAATTATACTATCTTCAAAACCCTCAGTAGGACAATTTTTTAAAATAATATTTTTAACTAAAATATACATATACCAAAAGTATTTATGAAAATATGCCTCATCTGGTCACGTCAGTAGTCACACCATTGGGTTTTTAAACGTTGATCCATAAATCATAACTTGGAGTTACGGTTTTTTGTAACTCCAATTTACGGCTTATCCTGATGACGTCCTCTCCCCCAACTCCATCCTCTAACCCCCCCCCCCCCTCTCGTGATCATCGTCCTCATCACGGCGTCATCTCCCCCGCCAACCCCCTCGCCACGTCTGTCAAGATCGCCAAGCAGATCCGTGACTCCGGCACCACCCTCGTCATCTCCGTCCCCGAGAAAGCCCAAAAACTCACAGCCATCGACCTCCCCGTCCTCCTCACAACTGCTCCGAAGCCGCCGCCTTCGCCGACAACTTGGTCACCCCCCTCTCCGCGGAGGAGCGGATGGAGGACGGTGATGCGGAGGTGGCACCGCTTTTCGGGTTGTCGTGCATGGGGGTGATGCCGTCCCTGCTGTGATCCACCACGGAGCTGATGGAGGGCGGCGACTTGGTCATCCTCTTCCGACTTGGCTTTCGGTGCACGACAAACTAAAAAGTAACTAAAAAAAATGAATCAATCAAAATGTGTCAGGTGGCATAGTCACACTAGTATCATCCTTATATGAGACTATGGTTATAAGTGAAATTTTTATTGTCCTAGGTGGTGGGAGAATGTCCTAGGTGGCGCCTATTTGGCATGATAATTCTAGGTTGTGGGGGGTTTAGTGGAAGGGAGTTATTATTGAGTGATTATTGGGGTGGGGTTGGTGGTTACCTTGTCAGGTGGTAAGGAACACCACTAGTATATTTATATAACTAAGATAGCTATAGAAACAAAGATATATTACTGAGAGCCTCAGGATATTTTTTTGTAACCGTATTATAACCGAATCCACCCCTTATAAGATTGTTAGATTGATGATGATTGGTCTAAAATCGAAGAGCCTTTCTAGATCCAACATGTTACATGTGCATGAATCACATGATCTTTATCTCTTTTCTAGCTTGTAAGTCGTGACGTGAGCCACACCTCCTACAATCATTTTATTAGTCTTGGATACTATCACGTCTCTGGCACGAGGCGACCTCTTTAGGCTCATCCGCTCATGTCCTTGTCTGAGGCCTGATCTAGCCTGTTAAACTAATATTCGAGCTCAATAGTATTGATAATGATAAACAATAATAAGCCCAAATCTTAACATCCCGGGTGTTCTTTTATTTATCATATAGCCCCCACCCAAAAGATAGGGTCTTTTTATATTACCCTTGAAAAGTTCTCTCTTGTTTCAGAGATCTAATCATGGTAAAAATACATGATTAAATTATGGAAAAGACATTAGACTTATTTGGTACGGGTTAATTTTATTCCGACTTAAAAGACTTTATTTCAGATTTAGGGAATAACTTTATAATAATTATTTGGAATAAATAAAAAGTAGAGTGGGGAATGAGAATAACTTTGTAATGATTATTTAGAATAAAGGACGACATGTTTGGTTGGACATAACCGTCGGGAATGGAATGGTCAAATCCTTGGTCAAATCCCATTCCGTTGTTTGATTAGACATTAAAGTTGGGAATGGAATGCTCCATTCCTGACAAGTTGGGAATGAGTCAATCCCATCTAATGCCCCGGAATGCTTCATTCCATTCCCGACGGAATGGCGGTTAATGGTGGTTAAAAAATTAAATTACTAATCTATCCTTAATCGGATCTCTCTATGTTAAAAAAGAGAGGGTATTTTAGTCATATGTATTTCATTCCTATCTCATTCCCAGACTTCTTTTTGTATACCAAACATGGTAATGCTTCATTCCCATTCCTAATCCTGATATTACAAAATCACCTTGGTAATAGATCATTCCTGATCTCAATCCCATTCCATTCCCATTCCCATCCCCATTCCCATTCCTTGTGCGAACCAAACATGTCGAGAATTAAGGGGTGAAATAAGTAGTGGATTCGAGAATGTTTTAGAAATATTCCCCTCTAATTCACGTTAAGAGTTATTATCAAAATTTATTCCCGTACATAAATGCTCTTAGGCATTATATACCCAAATTGGCGTACTAATCTCATGGGTTCTTTGAGACAATCATATGTTTTCCGGGGGTTACTTATATAATATTCTCAGAAATTTAGGGGGTTAATTTGGTGATATTTATTATGTTTTTAGGGGTTTTATAATATTAACCCAAATAAATAAACCAGTGATTAATTACCAAGATTGCGACGTTAGAGCTACCCCTGGTGAGGATAAGAAGGCATTTGATGACGAGAGTAGCGTCCGAAGCAGCCACGGGAGTGAAAGAACTCCGACGGCCTCGTTTCCGTATATAAATCATTGCCGTATTCCTCAGAAGTCAAAATAAACAAATAAAGCATCTCCATTTGGCTCTATCATATGCTCTCCAAATCCGTAGAGCTCTGAAGCGCATTTGGATCTCTTTATCTTGCGGTGATACTCGGCTCCTTTCCGAAGGTGGGGTATTCTTTTCTTTGGATCTCTTGTCTCGGTTTTATTTGATTCATTTGCAATCTGGTCTTTGGAAATTTTTGCTTTTTTTTTTTTAATAATCGTTCTCGTGATCTAATTGGTGGATGCTTGGTGAAAAAGCTGTTTTTTTTTTGCGATTTATAAGTTTCTTTTGAGTTGTTCGTGCGAAATCTTTGATGCACATGTCGTAGATCTTTATAGGTTGTGAGAATGATGCGTGGTGTTTAAGATTTAATGCATATTTGTATGACCTCTTGAAAAAATAATGCGACATTTGTATGATAAGGTGCCCAATCGGCAAGGCAATCGTATTCTGAGAAAAAGATTCTTTTTTTGTCTTTCTTTTTAGGTTTCGCCGTGGATTTGCTTCTGTATTCATGGTGGATTCTTTGCAAATATATCTGTTTCTTTAAGTAAGTAGTTGAAGCAAGACATTTACATCTTGAACATATTGTTTAGATTTAGGATTTGTATCCATAAAAGAATCACATATCGTCCAGTCTCATTGAAAGACTGTCTCAAATCCAACAAGAGAGAACTTTTTATGTTTTTCTGTGGTGCCATTTGTTTGGTTCTTGATTGTACTGTGAAGACTTAGTATTCTGATCATTGTAAAGTCTTATGCCATTTGTTTGGTGTCATCTTTTGCACTCCTCTTCAGCGCATGTCCTCCAATATCTGAGATTTAAGGATAAAAGGAGGCATTTGTCGTGATTTTGATTCCATGGATGCTGGAATGAGGACTGGAAGGGAGAATTTGCTCAGTGCTGTGTTGCCATTGTTGAAACTGTTATGCCTCACTGTCATTGGCCTCATCCTTGCCCACCCTCAGACCCAAATCGTACCTCGTGCTACATTCCGGCTCCTCAGCAAACTTGTCTTCGCACTCTTCCTACCCTGCCTCATCTTTGTCCATCTCGGTGAATCCATCAATATCAATGATGTCCTCCAGTGGTGGTTTGTACCTGTCAATGTGCTCCTTAGTACCATTATTGGCTGTGCATTGGGCTACATTGTCGCTATTGTGTGCCGCCCCCCGCCTCAGTTATTCAGGTTCACTGTGATCATGACTGGCTTCGGCAACACTGGCAACCTCTCTATCGCTATTGTCGGGTCTGTCTGTCATAGCTCCGGCAATCCGTTTGGTCCTGACTGCCGCAGTAGAGGCATAGCTTATGTTTCTTTCGCCCAGTGGGTTGCAGTCATTCTTGTATATACCTTTGTGTACCACATGATGGAGCCTCCCATGCAATACTATGAAATTGTGGCAGAGGGGACAGAGATTGAGGAAGAGCCTGTAAATGATGTAAGTATGCCCCTTCTTCATGAAGCAGAGTGGCCGGGTATGGCGGAGAAAGAAACACAGCATTCAAAGACCCCTTTCATTGCCAGAGTCTTCATGAGCATTTCTGGTTCCTCGCAGAACACGTTCCCTGATATTGATTTAACGGAGGAGGCAGGTGCATCTGCTAGTTGCAGTAGTCCAAAGTCTATTAGGTGTTTGGCAGAGCCAAAGGTTGTTCGAAGAATGAGAATTGTGGCCGAAGAGACTCCAATCCAGCACATTCTTCAACCCCCTACAATTGCTTCTTTGTTAGCTATTATTGTTGGCATGGTTCCACTATTTAGGGCCTTTGTGTTTGGCAGTGATGCACCATTGTCATTCTTGACGGACAGTTTAGAGATTCTGGCAGGAGCAGTGGTTCCTTCAGTTATGCTAATTCTTGGAGGAATGCTTGCAGAAGGTCCCAATGATTCGGCTCTCGGTATCAGGACTACTATTGGTATCACTATAGCAAGGCTTTTGATTCTTCCATTAGTGGGCATAGGGGTGGTGGCTTTAGCAGGAAAATTGAATATTTTGCCAGAAGGGGACCAAATGTACAGGTTTGTTCTTTTGTTGCAGTACACGATGCCTAGCGCTATCTTGTTGGGAGCAATTGCTAGTTTGAGAGGATATGCTGTTAGTGAAGCTTCAGCAATCTTGTTCTGGCAGCATATTTGTGCAGTAGTTTCTCTCTCAGTTTATCTTGTTGTTTACTTCAGTCTGCTCCCCCATATGTAGAAGATATGTGTGAGCTTCCTGATTTTCTCAGTGCTTAATGGGCAACTATGGCGATTGAATCAAGCTTGTATTTCGTACTAGCTATTCTTATATTGGGGAATAAAAGCTATTAAATTGATTGGAGAATAAGAACTACCAATTAGTGATTGTGTGTGTGGCTGGGTTTTAGTTGTTGTTCCTATGACCTTGGCATTTTCTGTAACTTTCCCTATGAACATTGTTTATTTTCCTCTGAATATTGGATTTAGATGGCATTAAAAATCATCCTATCTTCTTCTTAGGGTGGAATTTTCCATGTCTGATCTTTCTAACTAATGCTTTCAACTGTGAACAACATAGCAAACAAGGCAACAACCTTTGTTAATTTCGGAGAGAAGCTGCATTGTTACCTTTGAAGTTTATGTCATATGCGAGATATAGTGATAAGTACAACAAACATGCTGATAGAAAAGGCATAAAAACATTTAAGAAAAACTTATTTGAAATCGAAAAAGAGACAGAATCACTCTTTTTTTCATTCTCATATATGCCATTCCTTTTCTTTTATTTTTTCCTGAGAAAGGATTTTGCAGTTTTGTTGAATTTCTTGCGTCGAGATAAAAATCCATTTTGTAGGCATCTGGATCCGATTGATCCACATGCAAATTGAACATACTTTTGGGTTTCTAGGATAAAAATTTCCCCTAATGCTAGTGTCCATGGATTGCCCTCCTGTGGAAACACGCCGTGCCGGCCTCATGCGGCACGTTGGTCGTTGGTTCGGCACGCTCCCTCGTGCCATTCTTCTTTTTCCTCCTCTTCTCCTACTCCTATTAGAGCATCTCCAACGCTGACTGCATTTGGAGCAATGCAGTCATTGCACTCCAACCGAAGGCCTCCAAAAAAAAAATTCCTTCTTTGTTTAATCTTTTCTAGTCAAGATAATTAATAATAAAAAAGTGCATAAAATACAGAATATATTATATAATTAATTATCATATATAAAAACATTACAAAATTACAGAAAATATAGAAAAAAATTACATAATTAACTAAAATACAAAATACATTACATTTCAGCAATTAATAATAAAAAAGAGTACATAAAATAAAAAATACTAATATTCTGACAGGTCATCGCCGAATTCACTGCCACTCCCACGTGCACTTCCTCCGTGCTGACCTCCTCCATATCCAGCTCCCCGTACTGGCTACCTCCATACTGGCTTCCTCCATATTGGCTCCCTCCGTATTGGCTTCCTCCATATTGGTCTCCTCCGTACTGACCACCTTCGTAGCCAGTACCTCTGTGCTGACTTCCTCCGTACTCAACTCCTCCGAGTGCTGAAGATCCTCCACATTGTGGTTGTCTTATGGTTCTATTCAAAATTGCTTGTTTTTTGCCGAAAATATTCACGTTCCGAAGTATCAGTGATACTATCCAAATTTATTAACATGATTTTGTTATCTTGTTGAACACTCCGAAGTTCTAACTTTTTCCTATCATTTTCAGCTTTCAACATCATAAGTTGATGCATAGATGATTTGTCATTTTCTCGTTGTTCTTGACCTCTTTTTAAAATCTTCAGGATTTCCTCATTTTCTTGAGTTATGGCTTCAACATCATAACTTCTACCACTTACTTGTCTCCTCTTTGCCTTTTCTTTCTTCCTTCCATTAGGTCGACTATTTGGATCAGAGATCGGCGATTGTTCATCAGCAGTGGTAGGGTAAATTACATCGTCGTCTGCATTTAAGTCTATAGATTTTCGACGAGTGGGAGAGTTAGAATCAAAATCTTCAGACATACCAATATTTGGTGATTTCGAAGCAATTGTAGACTCGACACATGTATCTACTCACTTTTTCGCATCCGTCAAAATCGACCAAACATGTTCAAATTGAAATCCTTTTGTCTCCTGTGGATCTTCTTGGTACAACATTTTCGCATCATTGAGCTAAAAAAAATGATGGTAAGTGTAATAAGATACAACATAATATACAAGAATATTAGAAATATAATTTAAATACTTACAATATCGAGGTCAGAAGCACCGCTCGGGTTACGGCGCTCTATCTGTCGAATACATTCTCGAAATTTGTTGATCTTATTTATAATCATTTGCATGCGGCATGATAGAGATTTCGGGGTTCTACGTCCTTCGCAAGAACTAGGCCTTGTATTGTGAAACAAGGTCGAAATTCTTTCCCACAGCTTTTCTTTTTTTTTATTGGCACCCATAACTGGGTCTTGAGTGACCTCAAGCCATGCATAACATAAGGCTTAATCTTCTTTCGGTAAGAATGATTTTCCACGAGTAGAAGTCATGAAGGAAAATGAAAGAGATGTGAAGGAGAAAGAGATGTGAAGGGAACGTTGGTGTGCAATTGAAATAGCATGTAGCAATACTTATAGGATTCGATTTTGAAGATAAGAATCTAGTGTTCCTGGTAAAGACAAAGCCTCTGATTTTCTGATAAGATTTGATTGATGATAGAAGAGATAGGTGGATAGGATTTTGAAGATAAGAATCCAATGTTGCGGATAAAGACAAAGGCTCTGATTTCCTGATAGGATTTGATTGATGATAGAAGAGATATGTTGATAAGATTTTGAATATAAGAATCCAATGTTGCGGATAAAGACAAAGCCTCTGATTTCCTGATAGGATTTGATTGATGATAGAAGAGATATGTTGATAAGATTTTGAAGATAAGAATCCAATGTTGCGGATAAAGACAAAGCCTCTGATTTCCTGATAGGATTTGATTGATGATAGAAGAGATATGTAGGGACCGACAAGAGTTTTCCAATGATATATTATTTATTCTAAATAAATCAGTAATTTTAAAGTTACACAAGTTATTGTAATTAAAGTACTTTAGCTATAGGATATGTTAGTAATTTAGAATTAAATGAGAAGAGTAGAAAGGGTAGTTTAGGTATTATAAATGTTATTAAATATCATTGCTGTTGCTACATATATGCAGCTCATATTCACCGGCTACATATATGCAGCCTTGGAGGAGGAGCTGCATAAATGCAGCTGGATTTGCCGCCCGATTGGAGCGGAATCGGGCTGCAAATTTGAGTTTTGCAGCCCGGTTGGAGATGCTCTTACTACTTCTTCTTGACACGGTGTGTGTTGGGGCGGGGGCGGGGGGTTCGGGGTTCGATGCCGCTAACCCCATGGCGTGGCATGGAAATCTATGCTAAGGTGAAATCAAAAGAAAAAAAAGGAAGAATTAGTATAAAAAATATTAGAAAAATTATATATATCAATATTCAATAATCATCACAAAAAACCCAAAATAAAATCACCATTTTATTCCTTAATAGAGCCCCATAAATGTTGAATATTTGACAAGAATAAGTAGGTTCGGGTATGAATTTGGAAAATCGGATCAGACCTGATCATACTTCAAAACAGGTCAGGTCAGATCATGTCAATTGAGTCAATCCTGGTCTAATGGATTCGGATCCGTTTGGTTCGGGTTCATATTCGACCCGATCCGCTTGGAGGATGAGGTCCATTTCCGAAACCCTAGAAACCCTACTCTATATAAGCCGTTTTCCCCGCCGTCTCCAACTCCTCTCAAGAGCGCCTCCTCTCATCCTAAACCCTAACGCTCCTCCTCCTCCTCTCTCGAGCGCAAGAGCATCCCAGCCATGGCGGAGACCCTGGTGCTCAAGGACACTATGCGCGGCCACTCCGACGTGGTGACCGCCATCGCGACCCCGATCGACAACTCGGATAAGATCGTCTCCGCCTCCCGCGACAAGTCCGTCCTCGTGTGGCAAATCAAGGACTCGGGATCCTCGGCGGGTCTCGCTTCGGCAACCGGGGCCGCCTACGGCGTCCCCCTCCGCCGTCTCACCGGCCACTCGCATTTCGTCCAGGACGTGGTCCTCTCGTCCGACGGCCAGTTCGCCCTCTCTGGCTCCTGGGACGGAGAGCTACGTCTCTGGGACCTCTCCACTGGTGTCACTACCCGCCGTTTCGTCGGACACACCAAGGATGTTCTCTCTGTCGCCTTCTCCGTTGATAACCGTCAGATCGTCTCAGCTTCACGAGATCGCACCATCAAGCTCTGGAACACACTCGGCGAGTGCAAGTACACCATCCAGGACGCCGACGCCCATACTGGATGGGTTTCCTGCGTTCGCTTCAGCCCCAACGCCTATCAGCCCACCATCGTTTCTGGATCTTGGGATCGCACCGTCAAAGTTTGGAACTTGACCAACTGCAAGTTGCGGTGCACCCTCACTGGCCATGGTGGGTATGTGAATGCTGTGGCTGTGAGCCCTGATGGATCCCTCTGTGCTAGTGGAGGTAAGGACGGGGTCACCTTGCTTTGGGATTTGGCCGAGGGGAAGAGGCTCTACTCTCTGGATGCTGGGGCTATTATCCACTCTCTGTGCTTCAGCCCCAATAGATACTGGCTTTGTGCTGCGACCCAAGATAGTGTCAAGATCTGGGACCTCGAGAGCAAATCCATCGTGCAGGACCTCAAGCCTGAGGCACCAACTACTGGCAAGAACCAGGTATATGACATCAAAATCTTAACTTCGTGTTTAGATCAATTTGGTTTGAGTTTTGTTGTTGGCTCGATTGATATTATTTTTCTTGCGTTTCTTGTTCGTAGTAGTTGCTAATCAAACAGGGTATTTTCGGCTCAATGATCTAAGTGCGATGGTTAGATTTGTTGCAGTAGTATATGCTCGACTAGAGCAGTTAATATGACGATGCTAAAAAATTTAGGTCTTAGGGATGTTGGATTCGTGTGTTTTGTGCGGATAGGAAGTGTACATATTATTATTCTTGTATATGTTGCTTTAAAACTCTGAATTGTGTATCCTCTGCTTTGGTGAGTCTAAGGAAACACGTGGAGTTTTAACATCTGGACTCGCTTTAGTTAGAACATCTGAATTGCTACTTGATATTATAGTATGTGTTCCACATGGTAGCATATGAATATATCATCTATAGTGTTTGAGTGTTTTCTTGTTGTTTTGTTTTTAACAATATTTTCTGATTTTCTTTTGTATCCTTGAGTTTATTGAGATTTGTTCTACCGTATGTTATTTAGTTTGAGACTCATATGCTGCACCTTGCTTATGCTTTTCATCTGATAGGATAGTGTTGCTATTGCTTATGTCTGGAACTATAATTTATTTTGTTGCATTCTCTGATTTTGGCTTTGGCATTTCAATTATGGGCGTTCTTATGTTATTTTACTGTTTAACATTAGTGTATGCTCTCAATAGCTTTTTATCTGGATTTCTGCCGTGATGCACCAATCTCTCATGAATTTGTACATAGGTAACTCTAATGTCGATTTAGACGATGGAAACTGTCATTGCGTAAGCGATTCTTCGATCTGTGGTCCCTAGAATACTCAGTAAAACTAGATTCGTTTTTTTGATTTGGCTCTGTTTTTACATGAATTCGGTTACGTTCGGTTTTGAAATAGTGGACTGAATTAATTCGGTTCAGTTTGTTTTTTTGCAGTAATTCAGTATGGTGTGGTTTTTTAGTTTATTTGATTTGAGATTGGATAAAATTTGGTTTTTGATTTTTGGTTTGGTTTAAACCGAACGCTCACCCCTACTCTTGATACAGAAGAGGGAGACAGTTTGAAAGATTCTTGGAGAACTTTTTGTTTGGTTGAGTTTGCATTTAGTTTGTTGTGAATTTCAGGCTTTAAATGAACATTACTAGGTTTATCTATAGTTTCTTGATCCCATGAATTATACAAGTACCTATGTATGTTCGTTATTAGGAGGTTTAGGTTCCAAGTATATTGTCCTATGCAACCGAGGTATTATTTTGTTATGTTACTTTGGGGTAAGGCAGTTTGGTTGTTTTGCTCAACAGTGGGAAATTGACTTTCTCTTAACCGAAAATGTGAGTTTGTAGAGTTCTGAAAATGCATCGTCGTCTCCCTTACGGCTAATATCTTGCTGCTGGCCTATTGTTTGATCTGTGCCTTGTTGATTGAATTAAATTTGCACCTCTCTCTACATACATATGAGTTGGACTAGGCAATACCCGTTAAGTCTTTGGTGGAAGATTTAACACTGTTTTAGCCACAAATCTGCCTTGAGAGATGGTTACAAGGATATGTTTTTTTTAAATGTTTGTAGTAGTTGGAAAAATGTGCTTTGAAATCACCTCTAGGGGCAGCTTCATGGTTCGAGTTCAACTCCATATATGCATGTAGATATATATGTGTTTATGTCATGCACAAAAAGAATTTTTGAAATTGAATTCCACTGAAAACATGCTTGTCTCATTATTCTTTCTATCCAGTTTATAATCTCCAAAAGTGTGGTCTTCTAGTTTTCGTAGCAATACCTGAGAGACCTTAGTGATAATATGTTTCTTTACCTAACTTTGTGCATGTATATCAATCGGAGTTCAGTTGGTGAGGGTGGTCTAATTTAGTCGCTTTCTGATATGCAGATGCTATACTGCACGAGCTTGAGTTGGAGTTTCGATGGGAGCACGCTGTTTACTGGGTACACTGATGGAGCCATCAGGGTTTGGGGAATCGCCCGCGCCTAGATTCTTGCAATTTAGCCTTGAGTTCTATGCAGTCTGTTTTTTCGTCGGATCAAGTAATACTCATCTGTTTTCAGTAGTTTTGACTATTACATCAAACATGATTGCTTGAAGCGATCCATGGTATTTTGTGGTTATTTAACTTGCTTAATGTCACCATTTTTGAGTTTTGTCAATTTAGAACTATTGCTGTAACTTGGTTACGTGTTCACAGTAAATTGCTGAATGCTTGAATTGGTAGCTTGAGATGAGTTCTCTTTTTGCCCATGGTGAAATTGCAGGGAATTGTTGCTTTGTGCTAGTACTTGTGGCACAGAGATATTCAGAAACGTATATGGATTTCATGTTTGTGTGATCTACACTTTTCTTTTTGTTGATAAGTAATTACTTGCTGCTATTCTTGTCTAAGTGAGTGTATGCTTCTAAATTATGTTAGTGATAGGATAATTAAGAAGCTTCAAACTACATGCTCATTTCTCAATTTGTTAGCATCTCATTAGGTAGGAGTCATTTGTGAGAGGAGATCCATACTGATACTTTAATGTGTTAAAGTTTCTTCTCCTGGTTTCCTCCAATCAAAGACGCTTGAAACGATCTTTTTTAGGAGGATGGATATCTTTGTACTCCAGGAGCTTTTAGGAGGATGGATATCTTTGTACTTTAGGAGCTTTATGGTGTATTCATGTCCTAACAGGGTTCGTGTGGTGTGTTTTTATATTTTTTTTGTTTTACATATATCACCCAACCCATCTGCCCATTTACAAAATCACCCTCTATTTTCTCCATTTGCTGCTGCTCTCCTAGCAGTACCTGTTACACATTTACAGCCACTGCTTCCTAAAATAAAGGAGAATTGAGCATGCAATAGAGGAAGCCTGCCAATAGGAAACTATGAATACTGGATTTTTGCAAGTAACCCCCTATCTTATAAAGATATCACTTTATTTGTATTTGCATCCCGATCCCTCCCTTATTGGTCTTTCTTTCCTTGTGGTTGATCCTTATGTAACTATGTGGGCCCTTGTGGTTGATCCATATGCAATTAGGTGACACGGTAACCACCCCCTCCTCTCGCCCCTTTATCACTCGTACATCAAATATATATGACTTGGATATCACATCATAAAAAATATATCTCATCATAAATATTACTTTATAAGATAAATGAAAAGAAACTCGTCGGAACATTAAGTAAATTTTAAATTTGATAGAATGAACGCATCTTATGACTATGTTGCAACAACCTCTTTTTTCCCGTACGTGACCATTTGCATATAGCTCATTTCTCATTTAACAAAGTCCTTTTCCTAAATCTTCGTTGTGTATAAAATGGAATCTGATTTTATCATAATCTTATTACTTACTTGCATTAGTAGCAAGGGTTAATTTCTTTTACTGAAAAGTGCTAGATAAATAAGAAAAAGATATTATCTCTAAGATAAACAAATAGGGAAAGGGTCAAAATCAAGCACCAATGAGCAAGCAAGTATCCACGATTAAGCATAATGCAAGAGGCAAATAGCAGAAAATCTTCATTCAAGTAGCAAGGGTTAATTTCTTTTAAGATATTCCTTTGACCACGTTTGTTTTGCGGAACAGAATATGAGTGGATATCCCGGGACATATTCTCCCAGGAGATGATGTGAGTGGTTAAACTCTTCTCTCATGTTTGATAAGACAAAAGATAAGGTGGAAGAAGATTTAATCAAATATTTAAAGTTTTTTATTTTTTAATCCAATGGATCTTATCTCATGGGATTACATATCCCACCTCCCTCATGTAATTTTATCCCATGTACAAGCGATATGGAGTCCCAATGTGATTATTTATCCCATATCTAAAATCCCACCAAACATGGGATCAAGTGGGGTCCACGGGATTACTAATCCTATCCCATCTATAATACCAAGAAACAAACGAGATGGGCATTTCCAATATTAGCCAGTAATGCAACAGGAGGATTTCTAAACTATAAGCACAAGGTGAGGGGCTATTTGAAAAACCCATTTAAAAAGTAAACATTTGGGGGATTTGTTGTTTAGTCTCTTAAGTGACCCTTTCTTGTCATTTAGTCCCCTCTAACACTCCTTAAGTGTTTTACTACCCTAAAATAAGGAGGGAACCAAAATACCCCCCTAAACCCCCCTCATAAATCCCCTCTAACCACCACCCA
>OY986970.1:26457300-26498739 GCA_963920575.1 Narthecium ossifragum | reverse complement strand
CCGCTTTGTGGTGAACCGAGGGAGTCATGACCCTCGGGAGTGTTTAGTATAAATGGGCCGAAGGTGTGCCCTTGCTGTGTTGTTTGTTTACAGCTTTATCATACTTATCATGCCCTTTTTCCTGTGCATTAGACATGCTAGGATAGGTTGGGTGGGTGTTGACTCTGCTGCTTAGAGTACCGAGTGATGGTAGTCTTAACTTCGGTTGTTCCGCCAAGTGCGGAGATCCCGCTTGGAGAAGGGGGTCCTACTGGTTGCGTCGTGTCCACCCTGTGTCAGGGAATGTCGGAGTTGCCCACCCCTGAGCAGTGGCGTTATCGGAGATACGCATCTAGGACAGGAACCCTTCGGGTTATTGATGGGATTGTGGGATCCTTGGCAAGCCTCGGTATTTGGCATCAGAGTGTGTCCGGTTGCTTTACCTTGTGTGTGTGGGAGTTGTAGAGTAGGACCCTGCTGAGCTGTTGCTCATGCCTACCTGGACTGTGTTTGTTGCAGGTGCAGGTGGCCGCTCTGTCCCAGTGTTACCCCCTCGGTCGTCTCGTGGCAGCGGGCCGGATCCTGACCATGTCCTGAGGGTCAGGATGGGTTCGTGTGCGCCTTCGCGGAGACCCCGGTGGGTGTTGCAGTTTCTTTTTGGGGACTGTTGATCCCTTGTGGTTTGCTGTACTAAACTCTGTTAACTCTTTTATTACCGTTTTTGTAATAAATGTTAATAGCTGTGGTTTAGTAGCTTGCTTCCGCTCTTTCTCTGTGCTGTCCAACTGTTTCCGCCAGCTGGGCCTTAGTCTCAACTGTTTCCGCCAGTTGAGGCTAGTGGTTGTGGTGTTCGTTTTTCCCCCTCGCGTCCCGGCCCGGGTGCGCTCTGCGGGTCGGGGCGCGACACTCCTGCCCAGCCCCAGCTTCCAGATCCGCTCCAGGTCCGCCACCTTTGCCGGCCAGCTTCCAGATCCACCGCTCCAAGGTTCCTGCCCCATCGCCGCCCCGCTCCCCCCCCACCCCCACCCCCCAGCGGCGTGCTCCAGGTCGCGGTCCGGCCTCCCCTCGTCCATATCAGCTCCGTTCGGCGTCCCCCCCTTCCAGATCAGCTCCGTCCGGCATCCCCCCTTCCAGATCCAGCGCATCCAGCTCCGTCCGCCGTCCCACCACCCCTGTCCGTCCAGATCAGCTCCGTCCGGCGTCCCCCCCTTCCAGATCCAGCGCGTCCAGCTCCGTCCGGCGTCCCCAACCACCTCCCGGCTCCGTCCGGCGTCCCCAGCCACTTCCCAGCTTCGTCCGGCATCCCCAGCCACCTCCCAGCTTCGTCCGGCGTCGCCAGCCACCTCCCACCGCCTCCAGCCACCTCCCAGCTTCACCCGACGCCGCCTCCAGCCACCTCCCAGCTCCGTCCGGCGTCCCCAGACACCTCCCAGCTCTGTCCGGCGTCCTCAAGCCACCTTCCAACGCCTCCAGCCACCTCCAAGCTTCGCCTGACGCTGCCTCCAACCACCTCCAGTCGCCTCCAGCCACCTCCCAACGACGGATCCCGACTCCAGCCGCCTCCAGTCACCTCCAGCCGCCACCGGTGTCCCCCGCCACATTCCCAGACTCCAAAACTGGGAAGTAACTACCAAAATTGGTAGTTACTTCGCATAAAAATTATAGTGACTTCGCCTCCAGCCGCCGCCACCGGCGTCCCCGAGTCCGCTCCAGCTTCGCCACCAGCGTCCCCTGCCACATTCCCCGTCTCCAAAACTGGAAAGTAACTATCAAAATTGGTATTTACTTCGCATAAATTGTAGATACTTTCTCAAAAAATTGTAATTACTATTCCCAGAAATAGGGTAGTAACACTGGGAAGTAACTACCAATATTTGTAGTTACTTCCCATAAATTGAAGATAATTTTCATAAATTGTAATTACTTCCCAAAAAATTTTGTAGTAATTTTTATAGTTACTTATCAGAATTTTTTTTTATATTAACTATTTGTAGTTACTTCCCAAAAAATTATAAAGTAATGACCAATATTTTGGGAAGTAACTACCAATTAACAAGTAACTACCGATTATAAGGGAAGTAACTACCATTTAACTAGGAAGTTACTACCAATTTTATTGGTAAGTAACTACCATCTAACCACCTACTATGTTCCATAGATAAGGGAAGTAGCTACCAATTATCATTTGGGAAGTAACTACCATTTATTTCGGTAAGTAACTATCACTTAAAGTGGGAAGTAACTACCATATTAAAACTGGGAAGTACTTCCCATAATTGTACTTATTTTTTCATAATTTGTAGTTACTATCCCAAAAAAAAGGTAGGAAAATTGAGAAGTAACTACCAATATTTGTAGTTAATTCCCATAATTACTCTTACTTTTCCATAATTTGTAGTTACTATCCCAAAAAAAAGGTAGGAAAACTGGGAAGTAACTACCAATATTTGTAGTTACTTCCCATAATTGTAGTTACTTTTTCATAATTTGTAGTTACTAACGCAGAAAAAAGGTAGAAAAACTGGGAAGTAACTACCAATATTTGTAGTTACTTCCCCATAATTGTAATTACTTTTCCATAATTTGTAATTACTAACGCAGAAAAAAGGTATGAAAACTGGAAAGTAACTACCAATATTTGTAGTTACTTCCCATAATTGTAGTTACTTTCCATAATTTGTAGTTACTTTCGCAGGGAAAAGGTAGGAAAACTGGGAAGTAACTACCAATATTTGTAGTTACTTCCCATAATTGTACTTACTTTTCCATAATTTGTAGTTACTATCGCAGAAAAAAAGTAGGAAAACTGGAAAGTAACTACCAATATTTGTAGTTACTTCCCATAATTGTAGTTACTTTTTCATAATTTGTAGTTACTAACGCAGAAAAAAGGTAGAAAAACTGGGAAGTAACTACCAATATTTGTAGTTACTTCCCATAAATTGGTAATTACTTTTGAATATTTGGTAGTCACTTTCATTATTTTGTAGTCACATCCCAATATTTGATAATCACTTCCCAATATTTAATAATGACTTTAAAAAAAAATTCCGCAAATTTTTTTCTATATTCTATTAATTTTCCCTACTTTTATGCCATTTTCCCAATTTTTTCGCATATTTTCCTATTTCCCATTAATTTTTTCTATTTTTCAGTAATTTCCTTTTTTACCGTTAATGGCTGCTCCAAAAAAAAATTCAAATTTTTTTTTATATTTTCCGGTATTTTTTTTATACTTTTCTACCATTTTTTCTCATTTTTTCTGGCAATTTTCCTATTTTCTGGTATTTTCCATCTATTTTCCAGTATTTTTGTTTTTACTATTAATGCCCCCATTAATGCATGCATCTAGTCATAAGTGGATGCATGCATGCCTTTCGTGTATTGGGAATAAGTGTATATATTCCCAACCACTCCAATTAATGGCAACCACCTAATTCAAAAACTAACCATTCATCTCTCATTTAAAAAAATACATAAAGGGTATTTTAGAGATAAAAAAAGTACAGCTGTCAAAAAAGGGACTAAATGGCTTAAAATCTTTTAAGTAGACTAAATAGCAATAAACTTCTCCTAAAGAGACTAAACGGCAATTTTCCCTAAATATTTTGAAGACTAGGTGCAAAGATCTGCTGCTATAAGTACTCAAGGCTGTTAAGGATGCCACCATGTTGGATGCAGGTGTACCCACTAGCTGAATTGCTACATAGGAAAATATCAAAACCCAGATTCCAGCCAATGAAAACCAGAAAGAGCTCTTCCTATAACTCAGATAAGGGCTAATCTGAGCCGACTTTATCCAATAATACAGTTAAGAACTATCTATCTTTTAAGAAACTAGCAAGCCAGATGTAAAACAAAAATAACTGGTGGAACCAATTGCCAACTAGTTAAAGAAGTGAAGCAAGAAAAACATAGAACTCAAACCACAATGACTTTGATAGCGCGGCAAACTGCTTGATTCTCCATTTTGGGTTGGTGTGAATGTGTGATCCGAGCTGGGCACAGATCTTCTGAAGCATGAAGTTTGCTTGAGAACCATGAACATATATTTATCAATCATCATATGAACAGTGAGGAGCTGCAGTACAACCAGCATCAAATGGATCTTCAGAGCCACAGCAATGCCAATACTGAAAGACTTTTCCAGAATCAGAAGTATTCATGGTTCCTCCAGTGTAAACACTTTCAAACTTTCTCTTCGTTTCTCCTGGCAGTATTAAGACAATGCCAGATATTAGCTGCTGATTGCTTACTGTGCCAAAGAGAAACTAATCAAGAAGAGAGAGAGAAAAATACGAAACCCAGTGTCAGGGCTCATTATCATTAGCCAATGATTCACGGCTAAGGCACAGGCCTATGGTGCTCACAAACGTTGATTGCTGATCCCTAATAGTACTATTTAAATGCTACATTCGTTCATGCAATACCCTTCAAAAACTAATGATTCCAGATTACATGCCAAAATCAAGCTGCTGATCCCTAATTTCACCTTTTCTTTCTTCTAGAATTGCTCATTCCTCATCCAAATAGGTACCAAAGGTAAAAATATTTCCCAGCATATCAAGGGCTTGCAAACTTACCAACTTCCAAGAACCCTACAAACATAACCTCTAACATCGAAGTAGAATATCTAAATGAAATCTCAAACATGACACACAACACTAATCTAAAGTCACTGCAGAATTCAGATATAAGATAGACAGAAATCTTCATTAAACCACTAGAATCTCAAGCTAAACCAAGAAGTAGAGGAAAAAATGGTTTTTTTTACCTCCGAAGTGGGCGGTGTGGAAGCGGCAGGCACGGGGGTTGTTGAGGGCGGGATCGAACTGCCCCTTGCAATTCTTGCAGGTCCTCAGCGCCACCGCCCGGCTAGGTTCATCACCCCTCCCGGCCTCGTAGCTTAAGCACCGGATGAAGCGCCGGCGATAGGTCGCCGGCGGCGGTATGAGTTTACACGAGCGAGGTGGAACAAAGATTGGACATCCATGAACAGAGGATTTGGCCCCAAGGACTCCTCCCAACTCCATCATCATCATCTCCTTCTCCTCTGTGTGCGCAAATCTTAAAGTATATTTAGGACACAAAGAAAGCGGATTCGGGTTTGGATCTTTCAAGATCCGATATCTCCCCAAGAAGCTAATAAAGACTATTTTTTAAAGAGGGGGGGGAGTATAAACTCCTCTCTCTTTGCCCCAAATCCCATAGCCATTGAAGTTTCCTGGAATTTATTTGTGTTGGTGGATTGATCGATCGTTGTCGAGGGGATGGCGAACAACAATGGGGAGCCGAGCTTGGCGCCGCAGCCGGAGCGGTGGTATGAGCTGAAGCTGGGATCGTCCTTCAAGGACAACCCCTCCACGAAGTTTTGCACGCTTCGATGTGAGTTTTCTAACATATATTGCCCTCCAGAGTCGAAAATTGGTCCAAAGATCGAATCTTGATAGTATGCTCTTCTATGAATTGTTGATTTTCCTAACATGTAGCAGATTCAAGAAGCCTTTTGGAAGGAGAGAGAGGACATTGATATAGGAATGATATCGATAGAGCCAATAGATAGTATTGCAATGAGTAATAGTGACAGCATATCATGGAAAACTCACAGGGAATTATGAAGAAATAGTACAATCCTGTTCAAGGACTCGCAGGGAATTATATTCTACATGATGACACGTTTTTGATGAGTTGCTGCTAATAATGAAGAAATTCATACATTTTCGTGGTTTTCATCAATAACCGTCTTCCGTTTTGTGCTGGCTGATTGTGTATATTTGTTTACTTCTTCACGAATACATTAGGGTTCTTGTTTATTGGAGTTTTCTGTTGAATATGAGTGATGAGAGAGCAGTAGAGGCCACATACTAAAACTCTGTGAAACTTTCTCATCAGCTCGATTTGATATTTGAAAATGTTTGAATCAAGTCATCTAGAACCTAAACCTCAATTTAACCTTTGTGTTTATAAATTTACCAACTAGAGGGGAATCCAACAAGATTTCAATCTTCTCTATTCATCTTTTTTCTTTCAGGCATTGTAAATATTTGCATTCTGGAGAATTTGATCTTTTATCTCCATTGACAACGCTGTTTAGTGTTCTGTACAAATGCATCATAGCTAGCTATTATTTATTGCTCGTTTTTAAGATCGCTCTAATGGTGCTTATTATTGCCCCTCATGTGTATTGATAGATGAGTTTAAGCCAGCATCTATTGATAAGAGCCAGCCTGGATCACTGCATAAGAACAAGGATAATAGGATTTCTGTAGAATTTCAAAATAATCAGCCTGGTAAGACTAAGGTGGCCTTTGACGGAAGCAGTGAAGATTACAAGGACCATGATGGAGTCCTGTTTTTCGATGGTAAGACCTTCAGGTTGGAGCGATTACATCGAGCAGTGAATAGGTTGAGGCATATTCGGCAGCCTGGAGAACCTTCTGCTGCGGCTAATTTGGCATCTTCAACTCCAGCTGGAACAGTTATAGAGTCGCGTTCTCCTCCACTTGGGAAGATCATTAAATCACTGCCAGCCAACAGGACCTCCGCGCATCCAGTGCCTGTGAGTATCTCAAAGTTTAAAGCTTTATTGGTTCAGTCACTTAATCATGAATTGTTACGTTGGAAGATTCAACCTCAGATCGGAAATAACTCAGTAAATTCCCTTTTGTTGTTTGAGGAAATCCTACAATTACTTGATTTTTTGGCTCTCAAAGCCATAGTTTATGGTTTGTGCCATTGGTAGCTTATTTATCAAAGTCTAAATCAGATAACTAGACCTCGCACTAATATCTGATTTGGATTTATTATGGGTTTATCACTGGCTTAATGATTTGAAATGTGGATCCTATTAGTTTGGCCTGTAGTTGCTTATGAAAGTCCTCAGAGTCATTTGGAGCTTATGGGTGTCCCATAAAGAGCTAAAGATGACGTATTTATGGTTAAAATCTTTTGGCTGATTTTGTTATGCTTTGTTATGGTGCTAAAATGGTATGATTAGAATTTATTTTTTGATTATTAATATTAACCATGTTATTGTAGCTAATATGATTGAAATTTCTTGGCAAATTGTCTTAAATTACTATCTTAGCTGTATTCCTTATACTTCATCTTTTATCTGCTTCATTTATCCATGTGAGAGCGTCCATAATATATAAATTTCATCTAGAAGGATTTCATAATATAGAGATTTTGGTCTAGAAGGAAGGGAAAAATGAAGTTCTTGATTGGACTTGCCCATAGGATGGAACTATGTAGTTATTTCTGGGTGAATCCGACAACTGATTTGGATGAATTAGAAAAGAATGTTGACCTAGTCGAATTTGGAATGCCTCATGATCCTTTGACCTATTTTGTACTTCGATATAATTACCTAGGGTAAGCTGCTATAACTTGGAATATCCAACTGTTCCAACCCTAATGGATTAAGGGCATTTGAAAGTATCTTTAAGCAATAAGGAAATCGAGGAAACTTGTCAGAAAGTTTAGGCAATGAATAGATTTCTATAGGATAACAATAGCCGTGCAGTAAAGAAAGAAATTTCAGTTTAGGCAATGAATAGATTTCTATAGGATAACAATAGCCGTGCAGTAAAGAAAGAAATTTCAGATATGATGCTATAGCTCTGTTGGAGACTCCAAAATTTGTTCGCTTAGTTGTGCTTGCCATTGAGATTACTAGAATAGGTGTCCTCATTTTGCTAGTCTTGTCTTTGACTAGCATGTTTCATCCTAAAGTTTACGTGCTTAGGAATTTTTACTTTTCTTTCATCAGATATTTTTTTTCAGCTAATCATTTATGCATATTCCTGGCATTTTAGCTACACAATTTCATCAGTTAACCATTTTTGCATGGTTTTACAGGTGGAGATTGAACGGATTGATATTGGTGAAAGTCCAGGTACTGTCTTCTTTTTTATTGATATTGCTTCTTAATTGCACCTAGCTTTCAGTAAAGTTGGATACATATTGAAATTCTTGATGTGTGCTGTAAAATAAGTTTTTACTTTTATTTACATTTTTGTGCCTTCTAAATAAATCATTTCGCTGTTTTGTCTTAGGCAATTGGTTGCTCCAAGTTGCATGAGCTTTAACCTCATAAACAATAAGTTAGGCCACCATCCACCCAACTGAACCTTGAAGGCTTTGATCCTTGTCTAGAAATTTAGCACTTTTTTTGTAAATGATTGTTGTCAGCTTTGCTGTCGTGATTTTTCCTCTCTCCTCCAAAGTATTCTCGATAAGGCCTTCTCCTTTCTACCCAACCTCACAATGTCATAAAAAGGCCCTGAAAATTAATCATCTGCCTGAGTTGGACTTCGAATTCTGCATATTGTTGGAATTCTTTAATAGTCAACTTTTGATTGTCGAAGTTTTGGTACAATCTTCTTCTTGACGAGGGTCAAGGTTTTGAATGAACCAAACAAATGCGGCTTGGGCTTCTTGGAGTTCATGGGGAGGGGTTAGTTATGATGTATTGCTATATTGTCTGAGTAGTTATGGTGAGGATATGTAGATAGGACCAACCTTACCAATTGCAGTTAAAAAGTTAAATGAGAAGAAGCATCATGCTATTTGTTCCCTTTGTAGGATTTCTTTTAGGTCTTTTAGAAGTTGTTGACCTGTTATGAAAAGTGTATTCTTGGTGTCGAAAAGAGGGACTGAGTTAATCATATCCATCTTCTCATTGACATTTGCCAAGATTTATCTTCTTGTACTGCATGCTATATTGTGTCATAGTTGTGGTTGGGCCATTTTAGAAGTTTCATTGAAGAATTCAAAGATGGGCCATGTTAAAAGTTTCACTGAAGAGTAAATATATTTCCCAGTAATTGCTATACTCTCCTTCTTGAAGGGGGTCATGGTTTCAAGTACAAGAAAAACTATGCTGCTTGCGCCACCTGGATGGTGGCAAAGGATTGCATAGATTGCAGTGTTGTGGGCACGGGCTTGGTGGGGGGGGTGGGTTGGTGGCTGTGGAGGAGGTTGTGTGCGATTTAGGTGGTTTTAGTTTCGGTTGTATCCTTTGTAAGTGCTATAATGGGTTTTTTAAGTCTGTTTAGGACACTGTACATTATAAGGCCTTGACTCAAGTTTGTGCAAATTGACCTTGTTTTTTTTTTTCCAAAATTAGTATAGTACTATTGTGTAGACATAGTACAATTTAGTTGATTTATTTGAGTGATGTTGGAGTAAATTGGACAAAAACACATTTCTGACCTTTATTGGTGGACATATACCTAGGGCTCTCGCCTTATATACTTGGAAAATTATTTGTGTTTTACCTGTAAGGTGGGTCAAATTTTACTGGAGGTGCTGACTTATTTAGGTGCTCGGGACATCTAATCATAGTTCTTCCTGTGTCGTCACTTTTGACTTCTTTCTGAATCTCTTATTCTATTTGTCGTTTTTTGAATCTCAGGCACAAAACCATCAAACAAAGGAACTGATTCCCAATCAGTTCCACCAAGGAATTTGTTGGCTTCCCCTGATCCAAAATCCTATGAACCGGCGGAGAATATTGATATTGTCATGGATGATGATGATGAAGAGGCTCGAAATAAGGCAAATGCTGAAATACAGGCAGCTATCTTTGGGTTTGACATTAACATACCAAACCAGAATGATGCAGATGATGAAATCGCCGATGTCGATGTCAGTGATGATGAGGTGGACAAGGGCCCCAATGCCGCCGAAGCATTGCGGGCCCAAGTGATTGCAGAGGAGGGGCAACAGCATCAACAACAGCAGCAGACATCCACATCTAGTGAGAGCAGTGGAAGCGGGAGCAGTGGGAGCGGGAGCGGGAGTGGAAGCAGCAGTAGCAGCGATAGTGATGGCAGTGACAATGATTCAGCTAGCTCTGGCGGTGATATTGATATCTGATCCGAGTATCCATCTGAAGTACAGTAAACATCTAGACTGCAGTATTGTGGACTACACAGCACCTGTTGCTTTTTTTGAGAGGAATCTGGGTTCAGCATACTATTTAGTTGGGAGCATGATGGATTGCCAACACCATCCATATATTGCCTGACACTCGGCTCAGACTTCGTGCCGACGCCTCTCCGAGAGAGAAAATGTACTTGGGCCATGCGCCAAATATTTGTATCGTGCATAGCAGTGGGCAGAGGAGGCTGTGCCAACCAGCATAGCAACCTTATGGTTGGGGACTTGGGACTGGGTAAATGCTCTTCGCGTCTGTAAACTAAATAAGCATTGTAATGGTCAGGACAGTAATATTTTGCTGCTATTGTAAGAAAATGAGAGTTACATTTTCCATTTACAAAGTCTAGTGGCTGCGTGAGAAAGGGCGGCGAGGTGGTGGTGTCGGTGGTGGATCGGCTCTGGCCGTGGTGCCGCGCCGCCACTGGCGGCGAAAGGTGGTGTAGGAGGAGAGGTGTTGGGATTTGACGAGAAGATAAAGGGTATTTAAGATATTTTTATAAAAATTTTATAAAATAGGTTAAAATGTAGTTATTATAAGATCTAAGGAATCACGTGAAATAAAGACACCACTGCTACTGCTAGGACGATGCTATTCTCATGGTGCGTCTGTGTCTTTCCATAAGTTAAGGGATCAAGTTCGGACTTAAACTGGATTTTGATGCTCTCATTTGCTCATAATTCATGCCATGGTCGATTCTTCATACTCTGATTTGATACCCATCGTTTAGAAATGAGTCTTGCACGATTCTTCTGTCGTCAATCTAAGCCTGTTGGACACTTGATTGGATCCTCCAATAAAACTCGAAATTTTGTCCTCTCTTACTGCGATTTCCATGGTGGTAAGAGACTCTCCAACACTATCCACCAATGTTCATGCTCACAAGGTGTTTGTCGATATGCTTGTTGTCCGTCGAGGCTTCGAATTGGCTTTCACGCTTCGATTCAAAGTTTATCGACTACCAAATTCATCGTCGAGCAAACGGACGAGAGCAAGATTGCTGAAAGGGAGCGAGTCTTGGAAGACGCCGACAGATTGTGTAGAATTATATCGAGTGGTGCCAATTCTGACATTGCATCTTCTCTAGATGAAGCTAGAGTTAGTGTGTCGCCGGAGGTCGTGGCCGAAGTCTTGAAGAAGCTGTGCAATGCTGGAACACTGGCACTCGCCTTCTTCCATTGGGCCGAGAAGCGAGAAGGTTTCAAGTACACCACTGAGAGCTTTCACCATCTTATCGAGGCGCTTGGGAAGATTAAACAGTTTAGATTGATATGGACTTTTGTGGAGTTCATGAGGGGAAGAGGCCTTTTGACGAAAGAGACGTTTGCGCTCATCATTCGCAGGTATGCAAGAGCTAGGAAGATCAAAGAGGCTGTTGAAACTTTTGACAGGATGGCGATGTTTGGTCTGACTCCTGAACTATCCGACTATAACTGTTTCATCGACACTATTAGCAAATCGAAGCATGTCCAGAGAGCTCAGGACATTTTCAATGACATGAGGAGGAGGAAAAGGTTCTCCCCTGATGTGAAGACTTACACCATTCTTTTGGAAGGGTGGGGACACATTCGCGATTTGTCCAGGTTGAAGGCTGTCTATAAGGACATGATCGATGATGGCTTCGAACCAGATGTTGTGACATATGGAATACTAATCAATAGCTTTTGCAAGTCTAAGATGTATGATGAGGCTTTAGGAATCTTTCATGAGATGGAAGAGAGCAAGTGCAAGCCAAGCCCTCACATTTACTGCTCATTGATAAATGGTTTAGGATCAGATAAGAGACTGGATGAAGCTCTGAAGATCTTTGAGCAATCTAAAGCCAGCGGTTTTGCACCTGAGATACCAACATACAATGCCGTTGTTGGTTCTTATTGCTGGGCTGGCCAATTTGATGATGCTTTCAGAGTAGTGGATGAGATGAGGAGATATGAAATCGGCCCAAATGCACGTACCTACGACATAATTCTGCATCATCTGATCAAAGCTCGAAAAATCAATGAGGCTTATCAGGTTTTCCAAAAGATGAGTGGGGAGTATGGTTGCGAGCCAGAGGTCAATACATATACTATGATGGTTACCATGTTTTGTGCTGCGGAAAGAGTTGATATGGCATTGAAAGTATGGAAGCAAATGAATGAAAAGGGTGTACTGCCTTGCATGCATATGTTTTCGTCGCTGATTAATGGATTGTGTTATGAGAATAGGCTGGAAGATGCATGTGTGTATTTTCAGGAGATGCTGAATAAGGGTATACGGCCTCCGGGGCAGTTGTATAGTAAGTTGAGGGAAGCACTATTCGAAGGAGGAAAGAAAGATTTGGCCATGGATCTTGGTCTCAAGCTGGATAGATTGAGGAAGATACCACTCAGTGGTTGAGGAACATGCAAGTGTGAATTGCTGGTTGGACCTCATCAATCTTCGTATTCTGCTGCTGAGTTTGATCAAGCATCTGCATGTTGAGAAGAAATCGCCCAATGGAAACGTGGTAGGTGCAATGCTCTGAAGGGTAATTTTGCTGTAATCTAGCTCTCGAGTGAGTGACCAATTTCTGCGGCTGGTGTCGAATAAACAGAAAATTCCTGTTTCTGTGTGATCTATATTCACAGATACCAGAGTTCACTCCTTGTGAAATGTTTTGATCAAGTTATTTAGCAAATTGTTAACAAGTCTTTTCGCCTTGGAGCTGATGACTAAGCATTAGTTAAAAGGCTTAACTAATAAAAAATTAATAATAATAATCATATAGCTGATGTTGTGAGGACAATATAATTGCCAATTGTTACACAAAAGAGACGCGAAGATAAATTAATTGGCAACAGAATGTTGTGAATATTAAACCGAGAATGGAATCATTATGATTGATAGGAAATATAAGGATTGTAAGATTTTGAAATCTCCCTTTAGATCATCCAGGATGTCTTTGGATTTCTGTTTGACTTGCTTGCATCATAATGGGAAATACGAGAAGTAATGTTTTCTACATCAATAATCCATGTATCAATCTTTTGAAACTTCCTTTGTTCTGGCTCACTTCGTTTATGTTTTAGGGACATATAAAAGTGTTGCTTTGGATAAAAAAAGATTTAATTTTTATGACATGAAGAGGGTTGCTCCTGCAAAGAAAATCGCTGAATTGGGACAAAAAATTTGGAGATGCAGGGGATCGAACCCTGTACCTCCCGCATGCAAAGCGGGCGCTCTACCATTTGAGCTACATCCCCATGATGTCACTTTGAATATGATAGTTAAATATCATATAAATTACCCAAACTGCTCAACAATATATTGAAAAATTTACATGTTGAATCCACCGTCCTTGTGATTTTACAACTCAAGGCAGTCTTCTTCTCTTTTCATTATAAAATAAGCCATTTGCATACTTAAATACTCACTTATTTGTCGAGAATCCTGACATATAAGTAAATATTCCTGACCAAAATGACATGTTTTGTAATGAATCTTAAATTACAAAGTAAAAAATAAAGTGTATTTACCATGCAATTTTTAAATACTCACAGAATGCTACTGGCTTGCAGACATAAGAACTCAAACAATTAGAGCTCAGGATGTCGAAACTAAAATGACTCTGGACGAGCATAATGAGATAAACCTGCGGTAATAAAAATCAGAGACCGCAACATTTTTTGTGGAATTGGAAGTAGTAATCCACACTGATTCCAAGGAAAACAAACAAGGCTTTGGGAAGTCTTGATAACATCAGAAGTGATAGATCCCATGCAGCCTATATCCTCTAAGGAGATATAGCCTAGTATAATTTTTACCGAAAATGCCATGGATCAGTATGTAACACAAAACTGTTCCAATAGAAAGACAGCTTTTCTAATTTGCTTCATAGACTAGTGAGACGGGATGAAAGGTTCCATTCAAAGGCGCTTGGCATTCTCCTCGGTTTCTCCTCTGCAATTAGCATGCTTGCAATGTCTCATGGCCTTGATCCTCTTTCTGGATCTTGAAAACACGAAGCTCAATTTCAACATCTCGACTCATACTGGTGCTGGAGTCTCTTTTTGCTGTTCTTTGCCTTTCTCCTCATCACTTCCACCACCACCTGGAGAACTGTTCTGCGATAACTTCAGCTCAGATGGTAAATTTTGCCTGGCTTTTCTACTCCCTTCGATTTTCCATGATTCCCAGACACGAGTTTTTGGAGGGGGTAATGTGTCCGCTATTGGCGCAACCAAGCCTGGTTTTCCATCATCTATAACCGCATCTACCAAGCCATATTCTTTTGCCTCCCAAGGATTCATGAAATTGTCACGATCAGTATCTATTTCGATCTGAGCAGAAAATTACAAAGATGAACATGGTTATAACTTCAGTATACAGGAGAACACTCGTGACAAAGGAAAAGGAGAATGAATACCAAAGCAAAAGGTACGTTAAGCACACGATTTGTGGTCTGAAGTGCTCACCTGATGTTCAGGCTTCCCGGTAATCCTAGACAAAATTTTGTTCATCTTTACCTTGTGATACATCATTTCTCTAATCATTAGACCCATATCTGTAGTCTGAAATAGAACAAAATGCAAGTTAGTCAATACAAGACATCTCTAGGAAAACTTATAGGGTACAAAAATAATTCCCCGATTCATTAGAAAATATATGCATTTTTTCATGCAACACAAAACTGTTTGATACAATAAAGGCATACTTCCTGTTAGTTTGTTTTTAGAAACTACAGAATATGGATCTTTCTGTTTTTAAACATATGCCGGTCACTAGAATGGCCAATGTGGGCACACCTTGTGTCGGTCGGCAGAGAGTATGCCGACAATAGACAGATCTTGTCGATATCCTACTGGCATGTTATGGGATTCTGTGTTGACCGCGCTGATAAGCACAGAAACCCAGACTTTGCATAGACTCTCCCTCTCAGTCATTAACAGCATGAAGAAGATGCTCAATTGTACAGAGAACCACATTCATGAAACAACACAACCTAATTGCACACATACCCATTGGAATAGATGGGATAGTCAAGCTAAAGCCATGTTTCTGTCAAGTCGTGTCTTTAACAGACAATTTCTTATCCATAACTGAACAAAATTATCATTAGGGTTGTAAAAAGGGCATATTCCAGCCAGCCCTACATGGATCCATTCTGCCTCTGATAAGGTTTTGGATAAGCAATGAACATACTTAACCACTAATGTTGTATTGTAATCAGGATTTGTCGTATTTTTGCACTAGAATATGCTATAGGATCTTAACTTCCGAGATTCTGAAACCTGGATGTTTGGATATAAATTATGCATCCATACCTGATATTTCTGGTTGGATACGGATTGGGTTTGCAGGTTCAACCCCATTGACAACCATGATTATGGACATGGTTGAAAGGTACTAATCATGCTTTATAAGACAACAGGATATGAATGATGTTTTATCAGCTTCAAATGGATGAGGAATACTTTTTTTTATTTTGATGAAATAAGCCCAAAGGCAGGCGAAACATAAAACACAACCACAACACCCCTTACAAAACAACAAAAGAACAAAAGCATCCAGCAGGGGTCACTGGACACTTATCAAAAACGGCCTTTACAAAAAACCATCCGAGGGTCTAACAGCATGAGGCCCTGGATGCCTGAACCAAGACCAGCTATCGACACTTCCCTGTCCGAGCCTAGCCAGCTCGTCAGCGAACCTATTCTCCATAAGCATCACGAAGAGGATCTGAACCTCTTCGAGGTCAGTTGAAAATGGATAAGGAATACTGTTCTCATACTTAGCATGAAATTGTCTACTTATAAACTCCAAAACTAAACAGAAAATGATGGGGCCTCATAAAGATCATATAAATCACAATCGACAACCAGAGAGTAAACGTTATTGCACATTGTTCGTATTGAAACTGGAAACTATGAAATATTATACCCAAGAGGACGTTTTGTGAAGAAGTAAACTACACTTATATATAGAGATTATCAAATACCACACTTAGAAGCTTCAATCGTTTTAGGTAGGAATAAAAGAATTGTTACCTACTTTGCATCAAGATGCCAGTTCAATCATGGAGGTTCAAAATATTTTGGTGCTAGAAGGCCACAGTGCTGATATTATTTTTTTGATCTTCAGCTTCCGATAGGCTAATCCAGAAAGTATATAGCAACACATGTACTCCTCTATATGTGTACAGATCATTCAAAGAAATCGTAACTCACTTTGCCTCCTGCTGTCCCAAGTGGTTGATGGATCATGACTCTTGCATTTGGCATGCAAAATCTTTTTCCTTTTGTTCCGGAAGCAAGCAAAAATGCACCCATAGATGCCGCAAGACCCAAGCAAACAGTAGAAATATCAGCCTTGCACAACTTCATAGCATCATATATTCCCATACCTGCAATGTTGTCCATTAAAAAGGGAATAAAATAAAGCTCAGAATCAAGATTACTATGAATCAATATGACTGACTTTCTAGCCTGGTATCTGGAAAATAACTCCACACAAAAGGTATATATCCCCATTATCTTAAGCTTTTTTAGCCTCGAGTTCTGAAAAGTTGTATGTCGCCATTTTAACTCCATATCATAATTAGATTAAACTCAAAAGTCCAAGTCCCTGGAAATATGCGGAATGAATTACTCAAGGCACATAATAATGTTAATGGAGGCATGGAGCTGCACGTTTAATTACCGAGCACTAAGCAAAAGCGCCAATCTAGAAGCACCAACAATAGCACAAACCAATCACTCAAGGAGAATATTGAACCCACAGTTCAATATATTGGGTATTGAAGCTAACTTGTGTAGTTATCTCATGAGAAGAAAAATTGATTTTCTTCAACAGATGTCCTAAGATTGAAGCTATTCTACTCTTAGCTCTCTAATCCATAAAACAACAATGATCTAGGCTGACTCTGCCAAGAGAAACCAGTTTTCCAGTAGTGGATTCCTTTACATGCATCTTCGAACCAATGTACTGAAGCAAAAGGACCTGTGACAGTCTAATAACCTTATTTACACAAGGAGGTAGCCGAAGCAGAGATGGAAACAGAAATAGATACAGATTAAGAATCTCAATTAACTATAGAAAAGAAAAGATACCGAAGAGAGAGGAAAGCATATGCAAGGAGTTCAAATTTGCTTCAGCAGATTTTATATCTGGATATAGCATACATCGTCAACAATTCAAACTGCATATTCATGCCCTCAATCCAGGTTGAACATATGTACAGTTTGGCCCAAACACACAACAAGTTGATCTTTGTAATCTAAATAACTGGTGAATAATCTAGCATTCTACATTTTGCCTTGTAATCACAGTAACTGAATTATGTCATAATGCCAGATTTAAATCAATAAAGGACTGAGATAGCCAACTGGGCAAATATTAGACATAAACACATACCAGCTGTTACAGAACCACCCGGTGAATTTATAAACAGCCTTATGTCCTTCTGCTGATCTTCTGCGTCTAAAAATAGAAGCTGGCTGATAACAAGATCAGCAGTCATCGTATCAACCTGCTCATAAAGTATAAGACAAAAGGGAGAAAAAAATATGAAAACATGAAGATATGATAAGCAATTAACTATAAAAGTCTCCGCAAAGAATCAGTCAAGAAAATATACTCCATCCACATCAATCATAATGTACAGGAAACTTTTAATCCGACTCCAATGTTGCCAAATACAGAAAAGTTTGATAAACATATACTAAACCAAGTCCTCGAGCGATGAAGTCAATGATCCGATAGGAAAGGTATTTACATCTTCAGCTAAATTACAAGCAGATCTAAATAACTACATATTTACCTCTGCATTTTATGTTCCAAATAAGACAGGAAACTTCTAACACGTGAACCAAAATATGCCAACAACTAAACTTGAGGATGAAGCATCACTCAGATTTCTGTAATCTCTTGAACACTTACAATGAGATTTCTTCCAAAATAATAGCTTCCTTAGAAAGCAATCACTTGAGCCAAAAAACCCAAAAAGGTGAATTGGGTTTCAGGTCATTCAGAAACCTATTGGTTTGGACCAAAACATACATCTATAAGAACCACAATGATTCAACCAAGCAGCGAGGCATAAATGGTCTGGATATAGGTGTAGGCGCGCCTACTATCATCAGAGTAAAACCGGTTGAAGTACAATGTATACTATAGTCAAATATGAACTATCGCTGTATTATCACATTAAAACCAGTGAATAAGGGTCCTATCTGGACATTGTGCTTGGATAACCAATTAATAAGAAACACAATATCCCAGGTTCATTTTTCTTCCTGGTACAATACTTTCCAATGGACAAGGTATAAGATAGTCAGTCCTTCAGAATTTAATAATTTCCAAGGAGTTGTCTCCTTCATGCTCCTAATCAACATAAATCTCATGTAACTTCAACCGTAGTATTGTATTATCAAGATTTCTGGGCACCCCTAAGCCCAAATCAACTTTAGGCGCTCCTCAAGGTAGAGACTTCCTAAGAAATGAAGTTATAATCCTACGCGACAGTGAACATAAAGTACCCTTAAATTGAAACTTGAGTATTTTTGCCTGCAGACTACTATTAGTACAACATCAGATAGGAACTCCTAATCAAGATCGCTAAATCCATCTTTGCCATCAAAATCCCGTATCAAGAATCATCGAGAATAAACAAATAGGCCCATTTCAAGCGAAGAATAACCCAACAAAATGGACCGATTGCGAGACATACGGGTAATTTTATCGAACCTGAGACCCGAGGAAGATGATCCGCTGGCGGAGGAGCATGTTGGTGGAATCGAGTTCCTCGAATCTCTGCATCGAAGACGGTCCCGCGAGGGATCCGGACAGGTCCAACCCCTCGGACAACGCCCTCATGCCGCTCATCCTCGCCGAGGATCTCACGCAGAAGGAGGCGGCTCTTCTCCTCACCGCCCCGGCCCGGCGAGGCATGGCTCGGAAGAGGAGGCCACCGGAGGATGAAGACGAGGGTTTGGAAGAGGGAGGAGGGGAAAGCAAGGCGGCGAAACACCGGATGGTCTCCATGACCGCCTTCCCGACTCTCTCTGGTCCAGTGGAATTACAGCGTTGGAGAGGAGATGAGGATGATGGGGGTGCTGTTGTTGCTGTTGTGTAATAGAGAACTCATCCACCCCCCCCCCCCCGGGCCACGTGGCCAACTTTAAATGGGGATGTGCAGTGGGGTCTGAACACGTGGCAAATTTTAGAGTAGAGTGGGTCCTATTGGGGGTTTTAGGATGGAGCCGTGGCTGTAGGTCGGCTCGATAACGGTAATAAATGAGCCGAGAGGGATCGAAATAAGAAATAAAAAAAACAAGAAAATTCAGCAGCGGGTCGACTTTCCCAGTGCGGCCGCCCTCCGATTTCTCACGGTGCTACTCTTTAATCGTTTGGATTTCCTCACTCCATCCTCGTAGCGGTGCGGAACCGACCTTCTCGAGTTGGCTATATCACCGACCTTGGACGATTGGAACCCTAGGTTGGTCTGAGAAGACGCCGCCCGGCTGACGCCGCCAAAGGCTCATGTAAGTCTTGATTTCGTGAAGCGTTGACACCGACCAACTGCATCGACTAGCTTAGTTCTTATCGATTGCTGTTTGCACCAGAAGTTCTTTTTCTTGAAAAGCCTGTTTGATGTTAATGCCGTGGCCTTTTATTTCCTCTCTCTTTCTCGGCTGGAATTAAAAGGACTAAGAAAGGCCTTTATTGCTGCGGATTTGCAAGCATGAATGTGAGAGGAATGATAATTTTAATGAGATTACACTTGCATCTTTCAGGCAGGAAAATTAACAAAGAAATAGCAGGTATATTGGGTTAGGATATCATCTGTAAGAGACTTAGCTGCAGCTCACTTAGACCATATCAAATTTTTGTATCTCTAACCTACTATGGCATTGAAAATTGGATGACCAAGCATAATTTCAGGCTTGATTTTGGTCTTCTTGGTCAATCGACATTAACGTGACCTCATGGTAAGGTGTCTCCTTCTAAACATGGTTCCAAAAATAATTTGCAGCATTGAGGAAGCCCTCTTAGAGCATGGAAGAAGTTAAATTGCGTTGTCGTAGGTTTTCACTCTTGCAAAATATGGTGAGTTTTACCACATTGCAAGAGTTTTCAGAGATTGCAAAAATAGCTTCCAAACACCCTTTTAGAATTTTATCTTTTGGAGTCCGTAATACAATAGTATTTGGAGAATTCCATGGTATTATAGAGTATCCAAACATGGCCTAAAGATATAGACTCCATAGACTCACACTTGCCTTTGAAGGGCTTTGACCCTCCTTCCTCTTCTTCTCTCTGCTCTTCTCTCATTTTCCCCCTTCTCTTACTCTCTCTCTTTTTCCTCCTCTTCTTTCCCTCCTCTCCCTCTCCCTCTATTTCTATGGACTGTACCGACACTTCCCCTTTTTTAAAGGTGAAGCCGGTTGTTGCCAACAAGCACCATCTGATTGCCTACCGGCATTGGCCAGTGCCGACCAGCATGCATGCTAAAAGGGTTGTGCCTGAGTCGGCTCCAATGTCAGTGGGCCTTGGTGCCAGCTGGCACAGTGATCCTTGTCTTCTTCAACACTCATTCCAAGTCTATGTCACTTCTCTGGGATGAAGTTAGTGACTTCAAGTTTACTAGCGTATGGTTGCTTCCTTTAAGTAGTTTAGTCAAGTCATATCCACCTTATAAATGCTAAATTCTGCCACAGTAACCAATGTGGTTTATTGCTTTAAGGATTTAAATTACATGATTCAGCATCTTTTCCTGATGTGTTTTCTGTAGTTGATTCTGCTTTTACTGCTTTACGAGTTGTAATTTGTGGATGACATTAGTGGTATGTTTAATCATGCAGCTTTGGGGGCAGCTTCCATACCAAACGGAGAACACAATTTTGCAAGTTTTTCAACCTATTCTTTTTTCATTTGTAAACTACTTGGATATATGCCATTTCTGGTCTGAAGTTTTGTTCAAAATAACTCCAGTTTGTGATAAGCTATACTCTTGAGACCTCATGGATAACTTCCAGAAACAGCCATTACCTCCTGGTGTTCATCCATTACCACATACATCTGAGGATTCTGTTTCTTCAAAGCCCATAGTGGCATGTCTTCCTCCACCTCCTGGAAATCCCAACTATTCGGGAGACCTTTTTCCTGTTAATCCATTTAATGCTTGCTTCTCTCCTGCTGAGAGTGTCTATCCGTCTCAACCATCTTCTGAGTTTCCTCCTCCTCCCGCAAGATTATCAGCAGCTATGGCTCAGAGCATGCCTGTACAACAGTGCAGTACTTCTCAAAATAACATAGGCATTCAGCCTGGTATGTCAAACTACCCAATTACTCATCCTAGTCTACCAATCATGGGGACATCATTTGGTAATTCCCACAATGGGCATGTTCATGGAGAAAGCAACTGCTTCCAGTTAACTGAGAATGAAAAATGCAAACCTACTTATTTATCTACATCAAGTAACTCGAACCAGAACTTAGCACAGCCAGAACGGGTCCCCGACACCAAGTTTAAGATGCACAATGGAGAACTTGCAAGCCAAATGGGGAAAGAGATTCCAGAAGACCCATCATTTGTAAATCAAGATGGTATGAGAAATTCACTTCAGATTTGTGGCGATATAAAATATCAGCAGATTCGTCAACAAGCTGAAATTGGTAGCAGAGTGGGTGACCAAAGTGAGAATGTGATTCTTATTGAGCAATCTGAGGCTATTCTACAATTACATTCTGAAAACTTGGATTATCATTCTCATCCATCCATTGCTTTTCCATTTTCAGGCATTAGCAAGTCAAGAACATATTCTGAAGATGTCAATGCTATAGAATCTGCTGCTGAAGAAGTTGTACTGCGTGAGCAAGTACGCCTTTTCCCTCAAATTGGTGGAAACTATTTTTCATGGTTCTCCTCTCTTCGGTATTAAGTGTTTTCTATTTGTAATGTCTAGGAAATTGCCACACAAAAGATCATACATGATCAAAGGTGAGGTCAGACTCTTTTGCATTTCAAATCAATTCCTATGGCTCTAAGCAATGGCTGCTTTAATTAGCTTGATGTGATTCAATTCATTTGTGAAACCTTAGACAAACAAAGGAAGCAAATGAACATGCTGAGGATGGTAAGGACGTTCTTTCTGGACGTTATGATTCCAATGCATTGAAGGTAATTGGTTTCCATATTTCCTCTTTCTATCCCTTACAAATTTAACCAGTGGATCGAGTGTTGTCACCAACTCCACTGGTTGTTAGTTCATGAATCAATCACCCTGGACACTTTTGTTATTTGGAATTATTTAGGAGGTTCTGCTGAAGATGACTACTGATCACCGTGCTGAAATGGCCTCCAAGCGTGGGAAGTTGACCCATCAAGATAGAGGTTGCTGATTATCCGATTCTCTTGTCTGGTCTATATTTGTCAATAGCTGCTTAAATAATGCTCGTTTCTTGACCTGACTTTCTTGTTGGTCTTTGTCTCTTTGACACTGGCTTGAATTATGAATAGTTATTGGTCTTTGTCTCTTTAATTGATTTTTTCTGTTACATGTCAAGATGGGAAGTTCGCCCCTTTTCTATTGCTTTTGTGAGACTGAGTTCTGTATTCATGACTACTGAACCCGGCGATAACTGATTGTTGCCTTACCACCTGAATTCAGAATAGTCCATAGGCTACAACAAAAATTCCGTGCAAATTTTGAATCGTCTGTTCAGTATTCCGAGCCTTATATTTCACTGGGGGGACTATATGTCAATTTTGATTTAGAGGATCTATTTATGTGCTTGCATTTATGTATAGACCGAATTTGTCAGTACTCTCTTCTGTCCAATTTCCTCAAATTTTTATTGTTTTATGTCCATCTCTCTCTTTACGAAGTTTTAATCTTGACTATGTACATGGAGAAGAGACCTAAATCAAGGTTCCAATGTTAATCCTACGCATATCTGCACTTCTTCTAGTTCATACTACGTTACCCCTTTGTTGGGAAAATCCAATATTGTACTTAAAACAAAGAAGAAAACTGATTCTGTTTGACTCTTAGTTATGGCTTAGACTTGCTGCTTCTCCTTCAAGCTTTGAATGCCGTAATTATACAGTTTATTCTAACATGGAGACTTACTGACAGCTGTCATATCAAGCAACATGGAAATTGGTAATGGTTATGGTGTTCCAGGAGGTGGTGCTTATTATGCTTCAAGGACTACAGATGGTCAAGATGGTAAGATTTGAAGGCATTCATAGAGTTTCACTAGTGACATCAGCTCTATCAGGAGGAATTATGCTAAGAGGTGGCTTTTTGGCCAGGGAAGTCGAAGGATGAGGCTCATGAAGCAAGCCAGACTACTATTGCACATGATCCAGAAATAAGGGGTGCTAGAAGGGAGTTGCCTGATTACCTGAAGCATAGGTTGAGAGCAAGGGGGATCCTTAAGAATGAAAAGGTGAATGGTTTCTTTATGACAGCTGAGTTTGCATCTCATTGTATATTGATATTGCACAGTTAAACTTTAAGAAGTCAGTTGCATGTTTTTTTGACCCACAGCTTATCATATCTTTCCTTGGCAGTTTGCTGTTTGTCATGTTTTCTGACTTAGAACTCTGTCTTCAGATATCAGAAGATCGACCTGATACTGACACAAGTGTATTAAAGTTGCCTCTTGGTTGGGTTAGTGATCTCAGCTGATACAATCCATCATGTGGAATTCTAGATGTTTCATGTTTTTGATCTCTACTATCTGATTTTTGTTGGTTGCTACATGTTCATATCAAATGCTGACATCTTGACCATGTAAGAGCACGTGCTATATTACCATGTGATTATCCTAGCAGCTTCTTTCCCTTCTGTTTTTGTCTTGATATGAAAAAGGTAGACTAACAATGCGATGATATTTCAAAGGATGATTATGTGGCAAGAATTACCTTTACCGAACTACTGTTCTTTGTTAGGGTAACAGATATCAGTTATGCTCTAGGTTGATGTGGTGTGATCCCTTGTTTGATGTGATCCTTGCTATCTTAAATTTGACCATTTGCTCTTTCTATGCTTACTACTGATATAGAATTTGCAACGAGCAAGTTGGAATAAATGACAATGTTAGTCAAAATTTCATGTCTATGATAACTGATGAAATTGTTTCATCACTCTTCTTCAGCTGTTTACAGGTTCTGTTCTTTCATTTTGTAGGCTGAGGCAAAGGATCCCATTAGTGGTTCTATATACTTTTATAATGAGAGAACTGGAGTTACCCAGTGGGAACATCCTAGTGGAAGTGCTAACTCTCAACAACCTGCAGTAGTCTCACTGCTGCCACAAGATTGGGAAGAGGCATTGGATAATTCAACAGGTTTCAACTTTCCTGTTTGCTTGGGGTGTAGTATGATGCTGAAGATGTGAAAGTTATCTAAACCATAGTTAATGGGCAGCTTAGCATATAGAACTGAACTCTTATGGATTAATTTGTATCTACCACTGTCAATAGAACTAGGTTTTGAGTTGAATTTGGGTTATCCTCGTAAAAAATGGATAATACAAAACAAACCAAGATAGGTGATACTCGCACACGTGTCTCATTAATCGTAGGCATTTAAAACCATCATCAATGTTAAATTTGAATGCACTCTTTTCAATCTGTAAGGAGACATATGCTCCTGCTGATCCATATGAGCATCATCCTGTAGATGTGTGTCTTCTACGCCTTCTTATATGAACGATGCCCCATTGACATCACCATCTTGCTGCCAATTTTCTACATACCTCTAATTAATCCTATACTTGACAGTTAGTATTCTGTTGAGCTTGTCATATTTGTTTCACTCGTTCCTTTTTGAGTAGAAAGTAGACAATTTCCTCCATATGCTGAATTGTTTGCCCACACTGAAAACTCACCATTTGGTATAGGCAAAATGTACTACTACAATAGAAAGACACAAGTCTCACAATGGGAGCGGCCAAGTACTGCAAACCCAGTTGAAGATACCAACTGCATGGCTGCTGGAGGTGAAGTTAAGGGTACTGGTGAACATGAACCAGATTATATGAACAAATGTGTAGGATGTGGTGGATGGGGAGTTGGCCTCGTTCAGTTATGGGGCTATTGCAATCACTGTACAAGGTATCTTTCCCGAACTGCTCTTGATGTTGCTTCTATGGCATATTTTCATTTCTTTTCATTAGCATGAGCCTATCTGTGACCTTTTTTAATAGCTTCCAAGCTTATAAATATCATGGATCATAGTGGTAGTCAACCATAAAATGCTTTTGGATCTTTCCCCTGCCACCATTTTCTGTACAATGAATCCTAGTGACCCAGTTAGCATTTGACAATTTGGATTATGTAGATGCTTGTGCGTTGACAATTCCCGTATCTGTTGTTTAACACTCAAAACAACACCAAAACCAGATTGTGGAAATAAAAATCTTGAGTGCAAAGTATCGTTTCATGCACTGTGGTGGTATGGTCAGTGCTGTCGACCTTGCTAGTAATTTACTGCACGATAGAAACCCTCGTTACAGCATCCATGCTATATTAGCCTACTATTCAGCTTCTGTGCTGATGCCCGAACTGACCTTGCCATACGTGCTACACAAAAGGTTGACTCTGTATGTGCCAACAGCACTAAAAACGCTATGGTTTAGGCAAATCTTCAGTAGTACTAGACTTATTGATTCCTGTGGAAGTTTCATGTGGCTTTTTCTTACTGTATTCTTGTATGAAAATTGGAGCTATTCTCTTATGGAAAAACTGAGAGTTTAGAGGAGGCATTTACAAGCTAGTTGTTATGGGAAGATTAATGCTAAGATTTGCACCTCCTGACTTTTGATAGAAGTTAAATAATCTCAACATTCGGATTTGCATGAGAACTATAATTCAGTCGACATCCTTACCAAGCTAAAATAATGAATGGAATCCTTTAGTGATGTTAGGCAAGATAAATAAACATCAATTCCTTCTGCAATTTTTTATGGACCAAAAACTTCAGGTTTCTTTCACAGAGACATATGTTCAGAAATACTGCACTATCCTTGGGGTCATTACGAGCCAACACATTGAGCAATCTCTTAGATGTCAGGATGCTTTCACAATCATGATGTCAAGTGATACACCAGCTGTTCTTCAGCTGAGGAATCTTAGGAATTCAACACCATTCCTCCCTGAAGGTTAAATTCGAATGGGCTTGGTGGTTGTTGGCCATCAATTTACTGGGAGTAATGTCTATGTATTTGTGCAGTTTCCATCATATTCTGGTGGATAGTGCTTATAGTTCTAGTGGTTTAGTACTTCTTGAGCAAGTGTATATTGAATGCAAAATATAATTTGCAGAGTTTGTTTTTATGATTATGATATGTTTTCGTAGTCTTTGTTCTTGTGTACATTAGATAAAGAAGCAGATGTAGTGTGCAAGTTTCTTAGGTAATCTGGTTCACAATAGCCATTTAATCTGCCTCCATTTATTATCTTCCTCCTTAAAGGTGTCATTATTTTGTTCTATAATTCTTTTGGGTTCATCTGCATGATATTCTGATACAGGGTTCAGAATCTTCCCTTTCAACAATATTCATATCCAAATCAACAACAGCATACAAGCAATATGGGAAATTCCCAGGACCAATCAGGAAGCTCCATTAAGCAGAGGTTCCTAACTTTTCTCATGACATGTTACAGTGTTTTTTCTAACCATATATCTTATCTAGTAGCTCCTAGGATTTGGAAATTGAAATAGGTCATGGCATAACTCCTTATAGACAGCAAGGGTGTTCTTTTGTGACTGCATGCGCTGAAATCCTATTTTGGTTGGCATTAACTGACTATATACAGATCAAATTCAAAGCCTCCCTTTGGAAAGGGCCATAAAAAAGATAGCAGGAAGAGAGCTCACTTGGAAGATGATGAGCTGGACCCCATGGATCCAAGCTCTTATTCTGATGCCCCTCGTGGTGGCTGGTATGTCCTCCAAATTTTCAAGAAAATTTGGTAGCTCGTTCTATTGTCACATCCTACAGATGAATTTGGTAGCTGTTCATATCATTTTTCTTACAACTCCATAAATCATTGGTTTTGTAATATAAGTTGTCTAATAACTCAGCTTAGAGATCTGAATTAATTGGGCAAAGTACAAAAGGATATGTTCCTGTTGTGGATTATTTTACTGGGTCTAATTTTTGACAAAGACTAGATTTTTTCCTGTATTATCTTTACATTACTCCATTATTTATTTGGTTAAGTCCTGTATGCTTTGACTTCAAATCATACTTTGCGTGCTTATGTCTACTGTATACTTTTGGAAGAGAATGCCATTTGCATTGATAGAGTTGACCCCTACTGTATCCCACAACAATTAGCATCTCTTCTGTTTATATGATAATATGTTTATAATCCTTTTCTTTTTTTACACCTGTATTACGCTTTGGGTTATTATTCTATTGTTTTCGATGAGGACTATATTTCTGCTGATGAAGCAGTGAGGTGCACTTTTGATGAATTTAGCAAACTTCATTATGTAAATCAATTTCTGGCTCTTGCACTACTTTATCCTATTGGAGTTCCAGCTTGAAACATTTTTTACCAATCTCTATCCTATCTACCCAATGTTCATGATGCTTCTTTGAGCTAGGAATTCATACTATGCAAGGTTTTGTAAATTGAAGAATAAGATGAATTCTCAAGTTAGATGGTTCATCATTTTCCTCTTTCCTCTGCGATAGCTGCAAAATGTACCTATTTTGTGACCACACACTTCTTTGGATGGTGGTTTTTCCTTGAGTTAGAACACAGGTTTAGAAATGCCAAAGTACCATTTATACAAGTTATAACTGGCTTTGGAGTTAGGAGTCTGCAAAGATTGCTGGGACTTGCAAGTGTGTAGAGCTAAGATTTGGTGAATTTATGGAGCAGCATGAAGTATGCGAATAGAAATAGGAACAAGTAGAAGGATTTTAATCCTTACAAAAGTGCAAATCAAGAGGACAACCTGAAGACAAAAAAAAATTGTTAGTAAGATAGTTCAAGTACATTACAGAGATTAGATGTACGATGGCATAGTCTACAAAGTTCTGGACAGGTTCCTTGCTTTCAGCTTATTGATATTTTATAGTTCTGGGTAGGCTTGTTGATCCAGTCATCTCAATTTGGTCATAGACACGTACTATAATCACTCAGAATTTAAACCTCATTATTTTGTAGATTATCTCCAGTGAATGTGTTTGCTGAGCAAACTTTGCTCTATATTTTGGACATAGTTTTCAGTAGGTGTCTTATTTTTCATGTTGCGTGATCAATAGTGCTAAGAAAATTGAGAGAGAAGGAAATCCCTATGGATAATGGAAATAGAGACAAGCTTACATCCATTAGGGTAAGAACTCGATTTGCAACTAGACTTTCCTCCAAAGGAGTACATCCTCGTTGACCTTAGGCTTCAAGTGATGACATTCAGTTTCTGGATAGTGTCGTAGAGATCTTGGATAACTTTCTCAAAATTCTCAGCAATCATCTACCAAAACTGTAAGATAGATTGGGAGGCTAAAATACGGCTTTTACTTTTCATTCTCAAGAAATGAAGAATTGTGGAAATTGTATCCCTTACTTCTCATGACTTAAAATGGTTTTTAATAGAAACTTCTTTTGAGGAGTTATTATGTGGTTCATAGGGTAATTAGAGTTTTTTAAGCTGCAAAATTCGGCTCTGTCGTGTTGTGTTAATAATATGTGCAATGGATTGACTTTATTCTTTTTCTAAATGCCTTGCATTATATGGCTGTAATTTTATTTTTCCAGGGTAGTTGGTTTGAAAGGAGTGCAACCACGAGCAGCAGATACTACTGCCACTGTAAGTTGCTTTTACTGATTGAAGATTAAAATGCTCACGATATTGTTGTTTATGACTTCAGTTCTTCTCGCTGATACAAACTTTTCTTAATATAGATCGACTTTTATGTGGAATTAGACGATGAGAACACCCGTAATTGCTGGACATAAAAGCAAAATAACTGTTAGTTTATGACTTGTCATTTAGATCTTTTGACTTTTTCCTATAGTTATCTTTTAGTTTGGTCCTCTGCTAAGAAGAAATTTTCCTCTAATAGTGAGAGACTGTCTGTTTATCTATTTGTCAGAAATAAAACGAGAAGACATTGTAATTAATGATAGATGATGAAAGAAAGATATGGAAGCCAAAGCTTAGACTTCAAGTAACTCCCAATGCAACAAAACCAATTCTTTGAGACCTGTTTGAAGCAAATAAGACTATTATGCTGCAAGAACTTCTCTTGGTTATCCTTGAAGAAACTCATTGAGCCTTGTGCGGAAACAGCTGATCTTTTTGAAGGAATAATAAGATGATTATCCTGGAAGAAACACCCACACAAACAAGAAGAAGAAGAAGAAGATTTATACAACCTGGCACGGCGCGTACCACTAGCACGGCAATCCTTGCTCTATAATACAATATGGGTCAAGGATTGCTGCGCGTGTCCTGCCAGACCCTGACCAGCATGGTTGTTGGCATAAACCGGCACAGAGTTTTAATAATCCCACTCGAGCACTGTCTATGTTTTGGTTCCAACTAACTTCATATATATAGGATGATCCCTATCAAATGGATATGGTATCCTTCGACCATCTTTCGATTGTTAAAACGAGATACAAGGACAGGTTTTACAAGCAGTGCTAAACCTTTGATTATGAAATATCGATTGCTTGTTGAGTCCTATGAATCCCATGAAACTAGGATACTCCAAATTTGATGGTCATAAAGTTCCATAAAACATTTTTTGTGGAACGAAATGAGTGGATATTGGATCGAGCAGCTAGATGTGACCTGGATAGAACAAAAAATAATTGACTTTCTGAAATAAAAAGCTTTAGGTCCTTTGCTTTGCAATTTCATAGGACCTATTTCTTTGTACTGGTCGTGAGTGAGCGCAGAATGAGTGGCTTACATAGTAGCCATCATTGCTGATAAGCCAGCTAGATTTTCACATTGCATGTCAGAGGAGCTTGTGTACTTGTGGTGTCATGCTTTGATCATGTATTTGTCCATCCATATATTCTTATATGCCAGGGATGCTTTGCTTTGGCCGATAAGCCAGCTAGATATTCACTTATTGCATGTTGAAAGCAGCAAGATTGCATGTCAGTGGAGCTTGTGTACCTGTGGGGTTATGCTTTGATCACGTATTTGTCCATCCATATAACCTCTTATATGCCAGGGATGCTATGCTTTAACCATGTATTTGTCAGCCCTTGTACAGTATGCATCAATGGTTTCTCTTGAAAGTTAGCTGCTTAATTGCACCAATGTTTTTGTTTGTGTGAACTGCAGGGTCCTCTCTTTCAGCAGCGCCCATATCCATCTCCTGGCGCTGTTCTCCGCAAGAATGCTGAAATTTCTTCTCAAACCAAGAAGCAGGGTTCTCATAGTCATATGGCACCTATTTCTAAGAGAGGTGATGGAAGTGACGGGCTTGGGGATGCAGATTGATCTTTCTGGGGGTTATGAACCCTGATTCAGTTTCCCTCTGAAAATACATATTTGTGTTTTGGCTGGCAAGCGGATCATCCGAAACAAGAGCAATGTAGAACTCATCAGCTGCTATTAAGAAGAATTCAAAGCAAACTATGTCACAAACAACTGCAAAATCACCATGCTTAGAGAACAGATAGTTGGTGTTCGAAAGTGGTTTATACTTTATACACAATAGGCTTGAGGGCATGCTTCGGAGGTTGGGAGAGCATCTTCATGTGTCTCAACATCAAAGTAATTTATAAGCAAACGTTCTCATCTTTGGGAATTAATGGCACTTACTATAGCTGCCAATGGCAATTCTTGTAGTTAGCACTTTCGCACAAAGATGGTTTTTGTATCCAGGTCACCCTTTTCTTTCGTTAGAACTTGCTTCTATGTTTGTGGCGGCGTCGCTACCTCTGGGTTGTTTGTAATCTTAGTAGATATTTTTGTAGAATCTTTTTGGTTAAGGCCAACAATCTTTATGTTTCAAGATGCAGTCAGGGAATGGTTAGTCCTTTGAATCAAGGGTGTCATTGCAGCAACAGACATTGGTGGGAATGGTTTATATATATTATGACTTACAAGGATTTCTGACCATGAATTGTAAAGTAAAAAATAAAAATAAATTTAGTTTATAAATTTGTCTAAAACTATGTTGTAAAAAAATTGACGGAAATTACTTGGTACCGATTTATATAATCCAAGTATAGCATGCATATCGCTTGTAGAAGTCGGTTTACACGACAAACTTATAACTATATATGTAAAGGCCAGATGAGGATGCCTCAGTTCAATCGAGCTCAATCTTGCCGAACTCAAATGGACTGTCTACGATCAAGTTCGACTCGTTTAGTCCATCCAGTTCTCGAGCCTAACTTAAACGATACAATATTCTTTAGTTACACATGTCACAATCGGTAGTTAAAGTACTGATTCTTTCATCTATCCCATCGGTAGTGGGTCACTGGTGGGATAAATGAAGCTATCGGTAGTGGGTTACCGATACATTCAATCGGTAACTCATTACCAATTCTTTCATCTATCCCATCGATAGTGGGATACCGATAGATAAATGAACCTATCGGTACCTAGTTACCGATAGATGACATGTGCATTACACATGTCACATGTCCATGTACACGAATTTTTATTCATATATTTTTTCTTTTAAAATACTGGACGAGATTGGAAGCTTCAAACGTGTGAGTTTTCGGTCTTTCATCTTTGAAATTTTGTTATAAATCAACTATATATTTCCAAAAATGTTACATTTAATGTAAAATGTATGTGGTTGGCACGTGCCTGACCACTAGTCTCTATATAAGCAAGCATCACTCTCTGCGTCTCTCCCTCCAAAGCTTTTGGAAACGATTTCTCCTCTCCTTTCCTCCTTTAGCGATTCGAATGGCGAACACCAACAGGAATCCCGGGACTCCTGAGCGCCAATCTCGAGGTGGGTTCTCTTCGTAATCCTCTCTTCTCTCGTTTTCTTGTTGCTTTAGCTTTGGATGATTATTCTATCGGGTTTCATGCATTTGGGCACCTTGGTTTCTCATGCCTTCAACGGAACCTTGAGAGCTTAAGGTGAAGAAATGCTTGTGGGATTCCTGGTTAGCACCCCTCTTTCCCCCAAAAGAAGGTTCTTGGTTGGAGTTCTTGCCATGCTTGTGCCATTCGTGCTTGATTAGTGCTTGGGATCGATTTCTTGGGCGGAGTGGTGACCATGTATTGCTCTTCATTGCATCTTGGCTTCTTGGTTTGTATGCTTCGTTCTTGAGATAATTCTTGGTTTGGAGTTCTTGGGTTCAAATTTCTTCTGGGTTCTCTTTGCTTACTGCTTCTAATTCATTGATTTGGGTTGATTTATGTTTTGGTTAATGGACCAGGGTGGTGACATTTGGGACTTGGTTATAGTCTCTCTTGTTGGTTTATTTTGTTCTACTTGGATCCTATACTTCTCTGGAGTTCTTAGAGCCCTTTCTATATGCTTCATTTGATTTGTTTATGATTTTCTAGGTTCCATGAAATCTTATCTAGCGGTTCTTTTTGTAGATATTTCTTTGGTATTCATCTTGAATCTTTGGTCTTTGTAAGAACGCCCCTTTTTAAGATTGATTTTGAGGCCTTTGGGTTAAAAGTTAAAAGTCCTGTTATGTTCTTTATTTGCAATCTTTCCCGATTTCAGACAATTCACTAGTAGCTATTGTTGTTCAAGTTTTCTCTCATTCTTAGAATTAAACTGTTGTGATTATTTCTCTTTATTTCTGCAGTTAATGAATATATTTGAACTTCTTTTACTCTATTTTAGAATGAGCATTTAACTTCCAAAGTATTATCTTATCCAATCTGTAAGGAAATTATTAATGTCCAATCTCTAAGGAAATTATTAAAGCCAGCTGTTGTCTTTAGTTAAATAGTTTGATCTCTGGAGCATTAAATGCCTCTAATAATTAGTTGCAGCGGCTAAAGAAAGGTCTTCGATTGCAGATGCTTCATCCTAAAGGGCTTAAAATTTACTGCTTTGGCTACTTTAGCTTCTTACCAACCTGGAAGCCATGAAACAAATGCACAACTAGATTCATCAACAATTAAAGTCTAGCATCTACACTTCTCCATAATCCTGTTTTATTTTTTTTGTAAAGACAATGGTGTCATGCACTAAACAGTTTTTATCCTATGACAAGATGTATAATATATTAGAACTCTAGGACTAGTGATTAAGTTTTACCTCGGATCCTATTAAGTTCATTATGATGCATGGTAATGCATATTTATTGGTCATATTTGCAATATTATCAGATTTTTTATACTCTCTCAATTCATGTTTATGTCTTTTCCTTCAGAATTCCTCCATAAGTTATTTCTCAAACGTGATCTAAAGGGGTATTGACTCTTGATAGATTGTAAAAGAACTGAATGCGAAAATGAGCTTTCCATCTCTGTTAATAATCATTGTTTAAAAAAACAGAAAGAGATGCTAATCCAAAGCATTTGGTGTTGTAAATCATGTTTACAACTAGAATGTTTGGAGGTTAATGCAGCTGGGCACTGCTTTATCATCTGACAAACTATATTAGAATAAGTTTGTTGTATGCTATACTTGATTAATACATTCAGTATCTTGTGTTCTGCAACTTTGAGGATTACTGCCAACTTTGAGCTTCTATATTCCAGCAAATTTTGAAGTAGTAACTTCCAAGAATTTTTTTTAACTGCTTAGCACCTGGAAACTACATACCTGCCATTAACTATGCCAATCTACTGCTAGTGGTTACTGCGTTGGGTAATTTCTTGCCTCTGCAAGGTATTTGTAGAACAGCTCTCTCATACTGATTTTCTGCTGCAGCTGGTGTAAGACAGTCTACTTTGAACCCTGATGCACTACCATTTGTACCTGTTTCTGGAACAAATCTCAACTCAACAGTCAGTCGAGAAAATGAGAGGACTGGGAATGTCAAGGGGACCAATTTCGGGAGAAATCCCAGTTCAGGCGTCAGCCGTCGAGAAAATGAGATGGCTGGGAATATCCAGGGGACCGTGCAGCGCCAACTCACACATGTAAATAGAGCTGAGGAACCAAATGTTTCCAGAGGGCCATTGTCGACAGGAATACCTCGGATCTGTATAGTAGACGATTATGCTTTAAATCCAAGTAATGTCACACAGAGGACTTTATCTTCAGAAGAATTAGAACCCATTACCCGAGTTCAAGTAATCTCACTGCTTCTGCTGTACTAACAACCTGTTCTCTGGCTTCTTGCTTTCTCTAAGTGTTTTTTTCCTTTGGTTTGATACTTAATTTTTATTATCCTAGCTTACAAAAAGCAACCTACATGTTTGTGTATTTGTCAGATGTGTAAGATCTTCCAATTATTTCTTTCTTTCTATCAGATCCATGAAATTTGGAACTTCTTAACTGCTTACAGGAACCAGGTGAAACATCTACTGATCACCCAAATACCAACTTGCATGAAAGGAGAAGAGATGATGCAGAGCAGCTTGAGGTATACACTTGCATAGTTTAGCAATTTAAGCTGTTTGTTTTCAGGTAACAGTCGAACTAGTAGTTATGGTCTTTTTCTGTACTTTTCTTTAGCAGTTCCAAGGAAATTCCAGGTTTCCAGATGGCAACTCAAGTGCAAAAGATGATCTGTCAGAACCATTTGATGAAGTGGTAATTTTAACTCTAATAGTCTAAGAGTTTTTACCTTTGAACTTCCTAATATTGTGGTGTTTTCTGCTAGGTCATTTGACTGATCACGTCTTCCTCGTACTTTATTTATGTTCATTTGCTTTGCAGGATGCCCTCTCCAGCTGTTCGGGAATTGACGGTGAAGAAGCAGTTATTGTCGATCAGCAAGCTGAATCATCCAGCTTATCAGATGACTGGCAAATGCCTTAGGGATGCGCAGCCGAAGTCCAACTGAGTTCAAAACTATGTTTGTAATTGTAACTGTCGGGACTGACGAGTTCATATGCTGCTTAGCTGAAGGTCCTGAGATCATAAGCCTGAAAACCCTGCATGTAGCTACATCGACATTGACGCAGAGAATCCAAATCTAGTACTAATTCCAACTGTCTCAAGATATCGCAAGTTTCCAAAATATGAGTTGATGCTTGCATGAAGGATCCTGTGTGCAGTAAACCTGGAAACAGAGGCTGGCTAAGCTGGTGATTCTACAGAGAAGAAGCTGAGCTGAACATTGTAGGTTTCTGAGTTAGAGTGATTTGTCCATTCACATTCATTCATTCTTTTCTGATTGATGTATTTTTCTCACTAGCGTTGTATTCTTTTCGAGCACTTGAAATGACAATTTTTGGAGATGCACCTAAATGCATGAGAAATACTAACAGTTTGGAAGCAAATAAGATGATGTTACTGCAGCAAAGCTTTCTCATTGTTTCCTCTTGCTTTCAGTGTTGGGTCTCTTTTAAACATTCATGACTCTTGTTAACAAGAAACAGATGCAAGTTGGAATGCCAGATGGAAGTGGGCACACCCATGGTGCAGTGACTGGCACAACTAGTAGAGTTATCAGTATGTATCTCGTTTGTCCTCCTAAGCCGGTATAATACGCTCAACTAATCAAAAAGAATTGCAACAAGTACTGCACTGGATAAAACTGCATGCTATAATTAACCACAAGCCATTTGATTGTTTTCAGACAAACAAGGGAAAAAGCCTTTTGTTAAAGCTAATAAGGCTCAACACAGTTCGACTGCAGAGGTCCTAAACTAAACTCTACAATGTAAGTAGTTCTGCTAAACTAGCAAGACTCAGAGCAACTATACAAGGAAAATGACCGGAAACAGAAACTAGAGGAGGTGCAGAACTAAGTCAGATCTTCTTCTTCTGAAGCATCTCTTGGAACCAGAGGGCCGACATTTTTGGGAACCGTCTGAGGTTCTTGTAATCCACATAGACAATGCCAAACCGCGATGTGTAGCCAGACTTCCACTCAAAGTTGTCAAGCAGAGACCAAGCAAAGTATCCTATCATATTGGCGCCATCATCTATTGCTTTTTTCATTTCAGTAATATAGCTCTTGTAATAGTTCATTCTGGTTGTATCGTGCAACCCTTCTGGGAGAGTGACATTACCAGGATCATCCATTCCTGTGAAAAACATCTCCATAAGCAAGAATTTTATTCCAATAAATTAGATAAGGGAAAGATAATTTAGAGTTTGGTACCATTTTCAGAAAGGATCATAGTTGGGTTGCCATAGCGTTCCTTGATATAAGTCACAGCTTTGTACAATCCCCATGGTACAATGTAAAGCCAATCAGAGTATGCCTGCAAAACATTCCACACCAAAAAAATGAGAAGAAGCTACAGTATATGTTTATGGTGCGGCCTTTAACTAGATCATTTATCAAAGATCACTTGGCACTGATAGAAACTAATCTTACCCTTGGTCCAATAGGCACGCCATTGCGTTCGTCTACAAAAAAGAAATTTGAAATTACCAGAGTGAGAAAGTTCAAAAAAAAAAAAAGAAACTTCTCGGGCATAGACAGAGTAGAAACTACTTACAAACAAAATTACAATTCCAGTCTGTCTGGTAACCAGTTGGCTGCTGCGGTGGTTGATGAGGATCCTGCATGTAGTAGGTTGTGTACTGGTTGACACCCAAAATGTCTATGGATCCTGTCACCATCTCAACTTCTGCTGCAGTGAACTTAGGAAGTCTCTCTTTTACAATCTGCTGCATTGACTCAGGGTACTGACCATAGACGATAGGATGAAGAAACCTGCAACAATGTCAAACTTATGAAGGTTAGATTTTACATATCATCTGGAAAGCTAACCTCTAGTTTTGTTTCACTCATTGAGCTGGAGAAATACCATCCTACGTGAAAGTCCCGTGCTCTTTGAGCTGCTGCTTGGTCATCCTCACAATCTGTAAGAGGTTCATACCAAACAAAATCCAAGAGAATGCCAATCCTGCCTTTCTGTGTAGCCTGGCATTATTATGCAGTTTAGACAGTTATCAGTATGGGTTGTGAGATCTCCACAGTTGGAAAGTAAACAGAGGTCCAAAAGCACTCTATGCAACAAAGTCTTCTTTGATTGCCAATAATTGATTCATTTCTAAGCTTTTATTTGTTGCACATGTGAAAAGAGATGCATGACTACTGTTTATTATTAGCAGACAGATCAACAAGAGAAAGTTTAACATGCCACATACCTGATACTTTTCACGATATCTCTTAACAGCAGTAGCATGGGACAATATCAGATGATGTGCAACAATGTAGGGTTCGGTTGTAGAGTTCCCACCTGCTGAACAGTTTGAGCACCTTCCAGGTGCAAATATACCATTATCATATCCAAGAGCTGCCACCACCCTTGGCTCATTGAATGTAAACCAATTTTTCACTCTATCCCCAAATGTTTTAAAACAAAACTCAGCATAATCCGCAAAATCATCCCTGCGTATCATGTTTAAGAACACAATATGAGAACTTTGAATACTTACTTGAGTAAAATTCTATATGAAGCATGACACTAGAATTTTTTGCAATTTGCAAAATTAAATCAACATGGTTATGATGACACGTGTAACATAAAATTGATGATCTGCAATTCAAAACGAGATGGAAAATTAACTGACTAGATATTGTGCTCAATTTTAACAAGTGGGCATACATAGTTTTACCTGATGAAGGTGGTTTATTGACAAAATGCCCATGCAATTATTGTTCAAAGCTTAATTTAATTAAATGATAAGTTCTACTGTTGATACGTAATGTGTTGATTTTAACCAAAATATTAAGCTCTGAACAATAATTGCATGTAGTTTTAACCAAATGATCAGTTCTACTTTTGATACATAACATGTAGTTTTATAACAATGTCTAGCAACATAACAAAGCTAACTTAATCCAGCATACTTACACAACTTTTGGACTCAATAAACCTTTATACTCCTTCTCCAGTGCTAGTGGGAGATCGTAATGATAAAGATTCGCATAGGGCGTTATACCTATATTAAACAGAAAACTATTCAGACTCATGTCAACATGTCATCAAGGAGACATATAAATACCACGGCAACATGAAGAAGATATTGGTTCTACTATTGCATATTAACAACACCTTTTTCCAGCATATAGTCAATCAGCCTGTTATAGTATGCCACCCCTTCACAGTTAACCTCCCCTGTTCCATCTGAATCATAGAAGTACATACCCATCAAATTTTCGAAATGTTAAAAAATAATCATACAATGTTTTCTTCGAAAAAAAATCATCATAAAATCACCAAAAAAAGATGGTATATTACTTGGGAAAATTCTGGACCATGAGATGGAGAAGCGGTAAGCATCAAAATTCATCTGTGCCATAATGTTCACATCTTCCTGCAACATAATTCACGGCACTCGGTGAAAAACTTCATCTTTTTTAATCCACTAAGAAGTAACCACTCGTAAATGGACGTCCTTTCTAGGGTTCTATCCTTTAGAGAAGGTTAGGTCTGTTACCTTGTAGCGGTGGTATTCGTCCACACTAACATCCGCAGTATTATTGTTCTTAATCATCCCTGTTCATGATCTCATCCACAATCAAAGATAGCCAGAAGAGAAGCACCAAAGAGAAAACAAAGCCAATGTCTCAATCGCAACAAATCTAGAATGCTGCTTACCAGGGATCTTTACGAAGGCGTCCCAGATGGAGGGGCCACGGCCGTCCCTGAGGGCCATGCCCTCCACCTGGTAGGCGGACGCCGCCGTGCCGAACACGAACCCCTTGGGGAAAGTCCCACGGGTCAGCCTACCAGCCTCGGTACCCGGCGCGCCGCAATTCTCGACCTTGGCCGCAGCGCCGCCATCCCCATTGGCCGAGCAGCACAGGGAAAGCAGCAGGGCGAGGAAGACGAACGGAAGACTCTTCATTGTTGGCGGTTGCTTCAACCACCGAGCTCTGGATTGAGGCTATGGCGGTGGTGATGGAGGTGTACTTATAGAGAGGGAGGGGGAGAGGAAGGATAGAGATAAAACTAAAAGAGATGTCTTTGGATTCAGGATCAAAGAAGAGACGGTTGTTATCCATGAGGGATCTCCGGAGCTGTTGGACACATCCAAATCAAATCTAGTAACTTTTTTTCCCTTTTTCAAAAAGAGTTCCCACCACTGACCACACCCAATGACCCAATGGTGGGGGCCTCTTCTCTTCCCGGAATTTTTGTCATTTTGAAATTGGAGTTGGATTATTTTTTTTTTTTTTTTTTGGATAAGCTATTGGATTTATAAGTTAATCTGAGTCTTAGCTTTGAATAATAAGATATTTGAAACAAAAAAAAAAAAAAATTGATGATGTTCTTATCTGTAGGTAAATTTTAAAATTATGAATAGTTAGTTTCCTCAATATTAGAAAAACACAGGTACCATTGTGCAAAAAGCCCTTTTATATGGAGAAAAATTTACGGATTAGATTCACTTTAATTTCGGTTTTATAATATAGAGTCGTTTTATTTATTATGTTTTCATTACTCAACAAGATGTTTTTGCATATTGGTGCATATGGATTTCTTGTTTATAAGTTTGGAATTCTAATCAACCTTATAAGAAGTAAAAACGATTACAACCGTTTCTCCCTTAATAAGACTGTTTAGATGTACATATTCCCTAAGTTAGTTTATATATCAACTTTAATTTGGTTTACATATACATACTAGTGGTGCCCCCTACCACCTGGTAGGGTAACCACCAACCCCACCCCAATAACTACCCAATAACTCCCTCCCACTAAACCCCATTAACCTTATGATGCCACATAAGCGCCACATATGCGCCACGTAGGACATTCTCTGCCACGTAGGACATTCTACAGCCACGTAGGACAACCTTTCTGTCATATAAGGATGATTCCCTAAGTTAGCTTTACATATACATATACATATTCCTTAAACAAGAGAACTGCAAAACCGTGTCATGAGCACGGGTGAGTACTAGTTTATTTATAAATAAGAATTCCTGACCGACCAAAAGGTCTATTTCGCAATGAACACACAACAATTCTAATCTGTAAAATTGAAAATAAAATGGAATTAAAATATAAAAAAGAATTTATCTGGAGGACGATGCCAAATGTTGGTGTGTTGGCTATATATGGGGAGAATAGGGATCGGTCTGAGAGTAACTTCGGTCCATCACGTAGTTAGCTACATCTTATCTAATAAAAAACAGTTATAAAATTATGTGTGTCATTGCTATGCTGGACGGACCTATGAACCAATGGTTGGTCGGTGAACCTATTTAAAGACCCGAGTACTTTTTACATAGGTCAAAATATATTTTAATATCATGTAGTTTCAGGTTTTATAATTCTATTATCCTCATCTTTAAAAATCACATTATCATACCCTATAGTTTCAAAATCTTACAATTTAGTCCTCGCCCTCAAACGGCTTTAGTGTTACTCACGAAAAACCGGTCACGTGCGTCTCACGTGACCGGTTTTCACCCGTTCCTGTGAGCTTTTAACCGATACATCCCAAGCAGGAGCTTCGCCTGGGCTGCTGCGCTCCCGTCTAGCGACGCCTTCCGGAACCCGGCCTTCTTGAGCTCCTCCCCCCACACCTCCACCTTCACCTCCCCCGTCCGCTTCGGCCCGCCCACCACCACGATAATTTAATTTTCAAAAATCAAAACAAAAAAGAAAATAAAAAAATCGGGGAGGGGAGGAGACAGCGAAATGACGGCTACGATCCCATGAGATCACGACAGGGGAAGACCGAATCGGCGAAGGGGGAGACCGGATCGGCGACGCGATAGAATTGTCAATAGTTACTTTCCACATAGTGGAAAGTAACTAGTGATTGAAACTAATGGAAAGTAACTGGTTACTTTTCACCAAATTGTCAATAATTACTTTCCAAAATCTAGATGTTAGTATTGTGAAAAATAGCTTATAAAAATTGTGGGAAGTAACTTAAGTCAATTTTTGGTCGAAACAAATTGATGAACATTTATGTAAATTTTGATTGCCATTTGTGAAAAGTAATCAGTGGGAGACATAATTTACTTTTCAAAAATCAAAATAAAAAAGAAAATAAAAAAAATCGAGGAGGGGAGGAGACAGCGGAACGACGACTCTGATCCCATGAGATCACGGCCGGGGAAAACCGGATCGGCGGAGGGGGAGACCGGATCGCCGACGGGGTAGCCGGATCGCCGACGTGGGAGCCCGGATCGGCGACGCGGAAGCCGGATAGGCAACGGGGGAGCCCAGATCGGAGACGGGGAGCTCGGATCGGCGACGGTGGAGCCGGGATCTGCGACGGGGGAGCCGGGATCAGCGATGGGGGGCGGATCGGCGATGCGGAAGCCGGGATCAGCGACGGGGAGCCCGGATCTGCAACGGGGGGCAACCGGATCGGCGACGGGGGGCCTGGATCGGCGACAGGGGGCCGGATCGGCGACGGGGGAAGCTGAATCGGCATGGGGAAGCTCGGATCGGCGACGCTGAAGCCGGATAGGTGACGGGGAAGCCCGTATCGGCGACGAGGAAGCCGGATCGACGACGAGGAGCCC